>JAPKLW010012076.1:195-10420 GCA_026898455.1 Plectranthus barbatus
TGGTACACACCTTCTAAAGACTTGATCTGATCCTAGTCTGTACAACATCGGATCATCCCAATAATAATACTTCGCATCATGGAGAAATCTCTTCAACTTCTGCCCCTTGACTCCATAAGGTTTCCTCCCAGTAGCCAAATAATTGGCTCTATCAGCATACCATGGGGCTTCCTCTTCACATCTCATCAGCTGCTCATCTGGAAATTTATCATTGACTTGCTCAATCCCTTCTTCTCCATTTAAATTTTCCAGTCTAGAAAGGTGGTCTGCTACTTGATTCTCAGTCCCTTTCTTGTCTCTGATTTCAATATCAAATTCTTGCAATAGTAAAATCCACCTAATCAGCCTTGGCTTGGCATCTTTCTTAGCCATTAGATACTTGATTGTTGAATGGTCTGTATAGACAATTACTTTGGACCCCACCAGATATGATCTGAATTTGTCAAAAGCAAATACCACAGCTAACAGCTCTTTCTCTGTGGTTGTATAATTCATCTGAGCTTCATCAAGGGTTTGACTTGCATAATAGATCACCCTGAATATTTTCTCCTTTCTCTGCCCCAAAGCTACTCCTAAAGCAAAATTGCTGGCGTCACACATGAGTTCAAATGGAGAATTCCAATCTGGTGGTTGCATAACTGGTGCAGAGATCAATGCAACTTTCAGCTTCAAGAATGCTTCCATACATTGTGGAGAAAACTCAAACTTCCTATCTTTTTCAAGAAGCTCAGATAGGGGCTTTGCAATCTTAGAGAAGTCTTTAATGAATCTTCGGTAAAATCCCGCATGCCCCAGAAAACTCCTTACTGCTTTGACTGTGTTTGGCACTACCATCTTGTCTATCACCTCAATTTTGGCTGGGTCAACTTCCATCCCAGCTCTTGATATCTTATGTCCAAGGACTACTCCTTGTTGCACCATAAAACAACACTTCTCCCAGTTTAGCACCAACTGTGATTTCTCACACAATTGTAAAACCTTTTCCAAATTCACCAGACATGCTTCAAAATCTTCCCCAAATACTGAAAAGTCATCCATAAAAATTTCCAATCCATTATCTATCATCTCAGAGAAAATAGCAATCATACAATGCTGAAATGTTGCTGGAGCATTGCATAACCCGAAAGGCATCCTCCTAAAAGCAAATGTTCCATAAGGACAAGTAAATGTGGTTAACCCTTGATGTTCTGGAGCTATTGCTATTTGATGATATCCTGAATATCTATCTAGGAAACAGTAGAATCCCTATCCAGCTAGCTTGTCCAGCATCTGATCTACAAATGGTAAAGGAAAGTGATCCTTCTTTGTTGCATCATTCAACTTCCTGTAGTCAATGCAAATTCTCCATCCGGTTACTGTTCTTGTAGTGATCATCTCATTGTTCTTATTCTGAACCACTGTGACTCCACCCTTCTTGGGAACACATTGCACAGGGCTTACCCAAGAACTATCAGAAATGGGAAATATAATCCCTGCATCCAGCCATTTGATCACTTCTTTCTTCACTACCTCCTTCATATTGGGATTTAACCTCCTCTGTGGCTGAATAGAATTTTTGCTTCCTTCCTCTATCAGAATCTTATGCATACAAATTGTCGGACTTATCCCCTTGATGTCAGATATAGTCCATCCTATTGCTCGCTTGTGCTTTTTCAGCAACTCCAACAGACTGTGCTCATTATCTTCCTTCAAATTCGCTGCTATGATCACAGGTAATGTATCTGATTCACCCAAGTAAGCATATTTCAAGTGAGCAGGTAGAGGTTTCAGGGTTAATTCTGGGGGTTCTTCCATAGAAGACTTGGTTCCTTTTATTTCTCTAGACAACAGATCCAAGGCTCAAATGGTTGCCTAACTCCCCCAAACTTTTGCCCTTGCTCCACCCATGCTGCAGCTTCACTGGGTAATTCCTCAGCATCATCTTCCTTCCCAGAATGATTTTCTTCAAAATATTCTTCGATTACTGACTCCAATATGTCCATAGAAAAATATTCCTCAGGGTCATCATGGACCTTCATAGCGTTAAATAAGTTAAAAGTAGCTTGCTCTTCTTGTACTCTCATAATCAGCTCTCCTTTCTCTACATCAATCAGCGTCCTTCCTGTAGCTAGGAATGGTCTTCCCAAAATGATTGGTACTTCCCTGTCTGCTTCATAATCCAGAATAATGAAATCTGCAGGAAAGATGAACTTATCCACTCTCACAAGTACATCTTCAATCTTCCCTTCAGGATGTACGGTGGATCTATCTGCCAATTGAAGAGAAATAGTAGTAGGCCTAGCTCCCCCAATGCCTAACTTCTTAAAGATTGACAACGGCATTAAGTTCACACTCGCCCCCAAATCACATAGAGCTCTACCTACATCTCGGTCTCCAATAGAACAGGGGATAGTAAAACTCCCTGGGTCCTTTAACTTAGCTGGGATCTGCCTCCTCAAAGGTCCACCTACTTCCTCAAACAATGATACAGTCTCAAATTCCTTCAGTCTCTTCTTCTTTGACAGAATATCCTTCAAAAAATTCACATAAGTTGGCATCTGTTCAAGAGCTTCCACTAATGGCACGTTGATGTGAATTTGCTTTAGCATCTCAAGAAACTTCTTAAACTGCTCCTCTTCCTTTTGCTTCTTGAATCTGGTTGGGTATGGTGGTGGTGGTACATAGTCATATTCCTCCAACCCAGATTTCCTCTTAGCTTTAGGAATGTTTCCTTCAGGTATCTCTGCAGGTTTCTCCACAGAATCTTCATCTGCTCTCAAATAAGAGGATACATTTTCCTTCTCGAGCAACCTGTCTTTCTGCAAATTTTCTTTGGGTACTGCAGCTCCTGCTGATGATCCTTCTCCTGCTTCCAAATTTTCAGCTCTTCTTTCTTCAAACTTCTTTCCACTTCGAAGCGTGACAACTTTACATTGTTCATTTCCATTCATTGGATTCTCAGTGTTACTCGGCAATGCTCCTTGTGGCCTGCTCCTCAAGTCATTGGCTAATTGCCCCATTTGCACTTCCAGACTCCTCAGCGAAGATGCTTGGCTCTGAATAAGAGCATCTTGGTTTTTCAGCCGCACTTCATTCTGAGTCATGAATTCCTTCATCATTTCCTCCATAGTTTTCTCTTGTTTTGGAGGTGGAGCTTCTAGACTTTGCTGTTGACTATAACCTCCTTTGTTATAATGCTACTCCCTTGCTACAACATTTTGATTTCCTTGTCCAGACCAAGAAAAATTTGGATGATTTCTCCAGCCACTGTTGTAAGTATTTGAGTATGGATTGTTATTCTGATGATGATAATTTCTGTTTCCCACATAGCAAACCGATGTTGGATTTGATGGCCATTCTTCAAACTGGTGGCCTTCCCCACAGTAAATACAGTCCAAAGGTCCTGAGGGTTCTGCACACATCGGAGTGGCTTTACTTGGGCTGGTGTTCTTCTCAATACTCTTCATAGTTGCTCCTAGAGCCTCCATTTGTGCAGTCAACGCTTTCATTGGATCAACTTCCAGCACTCCTGCAACCTTAGGAGTAGAAATAGTTGTTGCTCCTGAGTTTGCCCAGAAATAATTGTTGGCAGCCACCTTATCCAGAATTTCACACGCTTCATTGTATGTCTTGTCCAACAGTGCTCCTCCAGATGTAGCATCTATCATCATTCTCGAATTACCATTCAACCCATTGTAAAAGATTTCCATCTGAATGCAATATGGTATTCCATGATTCGGGTATCTCCTCAGCAATTCCTTGAATCTTTCCCATGCTTCGCTAACTGACTCATCATCTTGCCTGAATGCCATGATCGCATTCCTGCATCTTGCGTTTCTGGTTGGAGGGAAGTACTTCAATAGAAAGGTTTCAGTCAGCTTGTTCCAGGTAGGAACAGACCCTGGTGGTAAATTAGTGAGCCAGGTTTTTGCACTGTCTCTTAGAGAAAAAGGGAATAACCGCATTCTTAAGGCTTCAGGTGTAACTCCTTGCAGCTTGAAATTATCACAGATCTCCAGAAAAGATTTTAAATGTAGGTGTGGATCTTCTGTAGCTGTTCCCCTAAATTGCCCCAAACTCTGCAACATTTGAAACATCACAGGTTTCAACTCAAAGTGCTGTGCCTGAACCTCTGGCCTTGCAACCCCTGAATCAAACTCCAAAAACCTTGGTGCAGTATAAGTTCTGATTACTCTATCCCTTTCATCAACCGGTTCCAGATTATCTTCTGGCTCAAGAACTCTTTCAGCCATCTTTCTAGCTTTTTGCTTTCTTCTGTTCTTTCTAAAAGTTCTCTATATCTCTGGATCAAATAAAAATATTTCTCTAAATGTTTCCTCGCTCATACACCGTTAGAGTTCCCTACAATTACAGAAAATGATTAGTTTCCTATAACTTCAGTCAAACAACTGCGCATGAAAATTCAAACAATAAAATAGCATTCAGATTCAATATCAATCACTCCCCGGCAACGGCGCCAAAAACTTGTTGTTTTGCTAGTAGCTATGAATTTATACGCAAGTGCACGTATGTCAAACAAGTAATACAGATCTAAGTCCAGATATCGTACCCAAGGGAGTGAAAGTGAACCGTGCACATTCTATTGCTTGTAAATTAAAGGTGTTTTGTAGTTTCTTCTAAACTAAATCAACAAGAAAGCATATAAAATGAGACCAAGCAATGCTAAAACAGTTAATACTATTTCTTCCCACAAAATAATCATAAACAGCTAGAATATGGTTTTAAATCGATTATAAAATGCACTCGGGTTATTGACTTTTGTTTATCTCCTCTCCTATATGCTATAGCATTGTTCATGCATTAACTCTGGGTCTTGCTGCCACTCTCCTTTCTGCCTAGTCTATCATCAGAGCACTAGATCTATGTTTTTGTGCTAACCTCCATATGTCTATGGCAAGTTTTGCCTTCAAACAATCCACTTTAGAACAGGGGCTTTTACAAGTCTTAGATTCCGTGTATATCTATACTAGAACTTAAGATTGATCATGAATCCCTCATCCTAGATCTCCTCTCGGTCTCACTAGGCGAGATCTCTACCTGCCACCATCGTGTTTAGGTAGACAAACAAACCAGAATCATATTCAAACACCAGATTTATCACAAAAATAGTTTCAACATATATTCAAGAAGACAACCAGTCAATAACCCGAGCTTTAAGAGTTTAGCTCATGCTTACAAAAGTTAAAAAGAAATTAACATTCAAGTTCATATCTACGAACATCATCCACAATAAAATATCAAATAAGTTTTGCAAAGAAAGATAAACTATTCGTGATTCTTGCAACTGCCACTGCTGCTTCTCACGAACTCTTCGTTCTCCTTGCTCAAAAACCTATGTCGATCTCCTCCTTAATGATTTCTTGTTTTCTCCCTGTTGTTGTCTGTCACAAAATTTGCCCTGTCTCTTTTCAACTTCATCCAGGCCTTACACGTGGCTCCTCTATCTGCTTTCCAGCTCTGACGTCTCTCCCGAGCGACACGTGTCCTACTCCGGGAACAAATTCTAAAAAGTGCAGAGATCCTGTCTGCTGTGGTCCCAAAGATTCATCCTTTAAATGTAACTCATGCCGCTCCTATGCTGTAGCATCATATCAACCTTTCATGCTCTCGTCATGCTTCAGCATAGTAAACCTGTGATACAACTCAACCATTTCTTCTGCAAAAACTCATTTATTAACTAAACACAACAAATTGGACTCGAATTTAAAATACTAGCCAAATAACCTAAATTTACTCACTTATCCTATAAACAAGTTATACTAAAACATTATTAACCACGACTAGACACAAAATAATAACTCTTTAAGAGAGTTATCAGCTAGCCAGAGTTCATCGTAATCAGCGGACGGGTACTCAAGGGAGTTTCCAGACTTTCATGGCTGCACTTATTCAGGAGGCAGTTCTAGCTGAGGGTGTGTCACCAGCATCTTCGAGGAGCACACAGGCATCAGCAACAGGAGAGGTGCCGCAGTCGAGGCCTAGACCTGCCTCATCTTCCATGGCACAGATGGTAGTACCATCCGAGCACCGGTCTGGAGGATCAGTCGACCCTTACTTCGACCCAGTGGGATCCTCACGGTATGTTAACTACCAGGCGGCATTGCAGCAGTCTTCACCGCAGTGGACTCCAGCTTTACCACCGGCACCATCTATGGCACCGGATGCACCAGTACCTGCACCCACGTCACATCCGAGAGTCCGACCTACACCGAGTACGCCTGCAGCAGCATATGCATCACCCCAGCCCGGGTTACAGCAGGGAGGAGCGTATGATCCTTACGCGTGGTGTGACTTTTCCACAGCTTCAGTCCAGTATCCACCGATGCAGCAAGATCCGACCTTGCCTTATGGATATCAGGATCCACCTGTGCCATCAGTTCAGCAGCCGCAGCAGGACCTGGAAGGGCCCAGCGGGGCCAAGCCAGTATATGACTACGGTTGGGATAGTGCTGAGATGTGGCTGATAAGCTCGTATTTTGCCTCACTTATCACGTTGTTTTCTTATTATTTTATTGCATTTATTTGAGTTTTTAGTTAATAATCGAGCATGAAGTGTTTATAGGGGATATTATGCTTGTCATGGTAATATTTTGCAGGTTTTAGGCCAAATTCAATGGAAACCCGTACCGAAAGCAGCAGATGTTCAAAGGAACAGTCACGACTTCTTCCAAAGATGGAATCTGAGCTAATGGAGCACATGGATGGAAAGATCTTTGAGTTAGCTTTCCAACGCAACTGGAATCGGGTCAATCGGAGTTCGGGAGCAAAAGTTATGGCCAAAACCGTGAGACTGCGCAGCGGAATGTTTTTGTGTCGAGCGACACAGTGTGTGTCGACCGAAATACATTCCTGTCGACCGACAGGATTTGTGTCGGTCGACAGGCGCACCGGAAAGGCAGTTTTTGGCCCAAATTGGAGATTTTTCCTTCCCAAATCATTACCTTTTGAAGATATAATTTCTCCCCCTATAAATATCACTTATTAGGCTCGAAAATACATCTTATTATTCAGTTTTTCAGCACTCCTTTATTTTATTTTCAGCATTAAACTCTTTAATTTATTGTACTCTTTATTTTATTGTTGCAATTGGATTCAATACTTCAAGATTCCTATTGTTTTAATGATTCAAGTAAGTTTCTTTACATCTTTTGCAATGTTTGTTTCAATTATGTTAGGCTAGAACCCTTAACAGGTTCTAGGGTTTTCTCCATCCTTTTTGGCATGTGTTAATTCGATTAATTCCAAACCCTAATCAATTGGTTCAAATTCTATGGTTTTGATTTAAAATCTATTTTCAATTGAAGGATCGAGAGATGAAAATTGGATTAGGTTTATAGTTATTAATTTGAGACCGAGAGGAGATAATTAATAATAGAAAAATAGAATTTTGATACAACTGTTTTCTGTCTCAAAAAGAAGAATTAGTTGTAGGGTTTTCAAATCTGTATCTTTATTGAGATTGACTAGTTTGTGTTATTGAGGCCGAGAGGTAAAATTCACTTTCTAGTAATCTAGGTTTTAATTGCCCAACAAAGGAATTAATTCCAATTTATCAGATTTCCCACCTTGATAATTATTTTGGGTTTGGATTGATTGTTTATACATGTTGGATTGGATTGGTTGATTTCCCTAGAATCTGTGATTTTTATTATTGAATTTTATTCCAAAAGTTATTTCTGTTTTTCAAAACAAAAACCCTATTCAAATTTGGATTTGCTCAAACAAAGAATAGATAAACTGTGTCCAGTACATGAGATGATTTCATCGCACTATCCCTGTGGGTTCGACTAGCCTTCGGGTTATTATAAATTTATTTGCTGCTGTATTTTACAGTTATCAAATTGGCGCCGTTGCCGGGGATAGTCATATTTTGTCTTGTTATTGGATTGTTTTGATATTTTCTGGATTGAGTTTTTTATTTCTGTTCGCGTGCGTGTGTGTGAAATTTTTGTTTCTATTTTAATCGACAGAGCTTCTGTCGATCGACGCAGAGGCGGCATCCGTGTCGATCGACAGCCTCCCTGTCGGTCGACACAGAGTCTGATTCTCGATTTTTCTGTTTTCTCTTCAGGTGCATGAACACAAGAGCTCGGGGGAAGAATCTTGAAGCCTTTGATTCAGAAATTGAAGCTACCTGTAGGAGAAACAAAAGCAAAGGAAAGAGCAAGGAAAAAGAGCCTGAGATGGAGCAACCACCAGAAGCACCATTCCAAAACATGACTCCCGAGGAGCAGAGACAGTTCATGAATGAGGTCCGACAACTCAGGGATCAACTTCAAGTAGCACAAGCAGTTCAAGCAGAGCAGGCTGCCAGACTGGCAGCCCTGGCCAATGAAGGAAACCATGAAAGGAGAATTGTGGTGCCTCAAAGATCCATTCTTGATCGCTTCCTGCCACAGAGAGAGGAGCCGGGATTCCAAGTTGGCATTGATGCCAACAACTTCGAGCTGAAGACAAGCCTAATTCAGATGGTCCAGTAGAACCAGTATGCAGGGAAGGCCATTGAGGATCCATACGGCCACCTCAGTCAGTTTATCGAGGTGTGCGACACAATCAAGCAGAACGGAGTGCCCCAAGACACCATCCGGATGCGGTTGTTTTCTTTTTCTCTCATGGATGAGGCCCGGTCTTGGTTTGCTGGTTTGGACAAGAGCAGAATTGCCACATGGGCACAACTCCGAGCAGAGTTCCTCACCAACTTCTTCCCACCCAGTGTCATCATGAAGAGGAAGTCCGACATCACTCACTTCAGCCAGAAGTACGATGAGACCCTCTATGAAGCTTGGAAGAGATACAAAGAGCTGTTGAGGATGTGCCCCGGCCATGGGATTGATCTTGAGATGCAGGTATGCCATTTTTATGAAGGATTAACCCCTCACTTAAAAGAATTGGTTGATGCTTCAGCTGGAGGACTGCTCATGAAGAAAAGTGGAGAAGAGGGGATGCAACTTCTTGCAGACATGGCCCTCAACAGCCATCAATGGCCTACTGAAAGGCAGAAAGCAGTCAAAGCAGTGACCACTACTCCAGAAATTGATGTGGTGGCAGAAGTGAAGAAGCTCCGACAAGAGTTCAAACAGTTGGAGGCCGGTAGAGCTTCGGTAGCAGCTATTTCAGATCCCAATATGGCCATCGTCCCTGTTGAGGCCGACTACATCTACCAAGGAAGCAGTTCGAGCACCTCCAATACCGCCAAAGTGAACTACGCCAATGGAGGTTACAACAACAACAACTACCGAGCCAACAATCAAGGGTATGGTTACAGTGCTAAGAACCATTCTGGTTTTTCTTATTCTAACCCTTATGCAGCTGAGAATCCTCCACCGGGATTCAGTGTTGGAGCCGGGGGAGAGATTGTGGAGAAGAAGAAGTCTGTGCTGGAGGAGACGCTTGAAAAGTTCATCAAAAGCTCCGACAATAGGTTTGGCAAGGTGGAAGCTGAGGTGAAGAACATGTCCACTCACATGCAACATATGACGAAGCACCTTCAGATGCTCGATGCACAGTTCAGTCAGATTTCCACTGCTATGAGCAATCAACACAAGCCAGGCCAGCTCCCCAGCACCACAGAAGTCAATCCTGAGAAGGCCAAACAGGTCAATGCCATTTCCTTGAGGTCCTGTACGAGGTACGAGGGTCCTAGCATGTCCAAGGATGACTTTGGAGCTGAAGAAGAGGAATTTCCCACAGAAGGTACCTCTGTTTCGATCGACACAGACCCTGTGTCGATCGACACAGAGGTTGGACAGAGCAGCAGAGGTTGACAAGGAAGCAAAGCGACCGACAGGGGGGATGCAGCCGTGTCGATTGACACACCCCCTGTCGAGTGACAGACAGGACAGAACGAGGCAGTCGACAGGCAGGCAGCACAGGATCCACATGGAGCTGAAAATTCAAAGAAGAAGGGTAATCCAACTCCTCCAATGCCCTTTCCCCAGAGATTTGCAAAGAAGAAGAAAGACTCGAAGTTTGCTCGATTTGTGGAGAATCTCAAGAAGGTCAACATCAACATTCCTTTGATCGAGGCTCTCCGTGAGATTCCCGGCTACATGAAGTTCTTGAGGAAGTTGATGACAGAGAAAAAGCCGGTAATCGAAGATCAAACTATTTCAATTCATGAACAATGTAGTCTTCTTTTGCAGAAACAGGTTCCAACAAAGAGGTCCGATCCGGGATGCTTCTCTATTCCGGTCGAGATTGGGGGAAAGGAGTTTAGGGATGTCCT
>JAPKLW010012077.1:0-10420 GCA_026898455.1 Plectranthus barbatus
AGTATATATTAAAGGAGAGTAGTCTAAAATAACTACTCCCGCCAAAACATTTTTTATATTATTTTATTTTTTATTTTCTATTATATCATAAATATATACAATAAACATCAATAAAATATACCAAAATTATATTTCATTTTTCTTTAAAAAATTTCGATCTCATCAATTTATTATTTTATAACAAATACATGAATTATATCTTTTATAGAATAATTTTAAATTAAACCTCATACATTTTGTATTTAATTTTAATTTTAATTTAATTTAATTTATTATTTTTCTATTATAACACACACATATATATACAATAATACTAATAAAAATATAACAAAATTATAATTATAATTGTATTCTTTAAATTGTTACATTTCTACAATTTTATATTTAATATTTTTTAAATATACATGTGTAATATTTGTTATGTGATCATTTTTAAATCAAACATTGTACGATTTGTACTTTATACTTATTTTTAATTTATTTGACGCATAATACTGAAAATGATTGTATAATAATATATGAAATATAATATTTATGAACATTGTTGCAAAAATTTCCGTCTAGGACCGCCAAGACCCCGCTTAGGCGCTAGGCGGTCCACAAACGAACTGATTGCTCTAAAACCTTCGTATCTAATCGGTTTGACAAGTAATTGTCGTCAAGGACAACACCTAGGCCTTCTAATCTGCCTAGACGTCGATATAGGAGGCCGGCTAAGTTCGCTATGCACCAACTTAGGTGGCCGACTAAGCGGTTACGTGTCACCTAATTGGTTTAGACGACCTATTTTTTATATTTTTAAAAAATAATTAAAATCTATATAATCTTAATTTTTATTTATCGTTAAATATATATTATAAATATTAGTTTACTGATTAACTACCGCTTAGAAAATGCATAGGCCCCGCCTAGGTGCTAGACACCACTCGAGCGTCCGACTAGTGCTAGCGATTTTTACAATCGTGTTTATTAATGTAAATTAGATGTATTTAAAAATAATTGCTAAAATGATAAATATGTTACTTTTAAATTATATTTTAATATTATAAAATTAAATATTATAAATTTGATTGACGTATCGCGCGGGTGTAAATCTAGTATATATTAAAGCAGAGAAGTGTAAAAAAAAGCGGAAACATTTATTTTTTAATTAAGGATAAAATAGACGGTTAACTTTTATGCACTTAATTAATAATTTCTATATTTAAGGGATTTCAAAGAACATGCAATATATATATATATATTTTCAAAAGTAACGTTAATTAAGATTATTTTATTAAATTAACAAATACTCATAATATTTTTATGCATACTGAATCAAATTAATCATTATTGGTGTATTGAAATTTATAAACAATTGGATCATGCATTTAAAAATCTAAATTAAACAAACTTTATTGTAAAACTAAATATACACAAAATTTATGATATGCAAGCAATAAATTGTTTTAACATTTTCAAATGTTCAAATATAAGCACTTTAATAGATCAAATAATTATTTTCTATTATATAAATATAGCTTTAGTGAATAAACATAATGTGTAAAATAAATATGCATAATTTATTATTTAAATAAGTGTAATTTTTAACTACATTATATTTAAATATAACTAAATAAGCATACTTTTTAACTATACAATCATAGTATTTGAACTAAACAAGTATAATAAATAGTTTTAATTTTTTAAATTATTCAAGCATGAATTTAAATAAATAAGCATAATATTTAAAGACGTAATTATTTAAAATGACTTATTTTTAAAAGACATCATGATTTTAACCACTTTTATCAACTCATCTCAAATATGGTCAAAAGTACATATTTTTACACAGAAATTTATTAAAATGTCTTAATTAAGCATTGATTTTTGGACCTGAAAATTTATATTATATGTATTTTACTCAACATTTAAATTTTGAAAAATACTATTTAAATCTAAAAAAGTGAATGTGATCGCACAAAAGTTTTATGGAATAATTTCCATTTTCTATAAATTTTTTAATAAGTTTCGATCAGTCCCTTAAAATTTGAATTAATGGATCAAAATCGGGTTCTATGAGAACTAATTTTTATAATAATATGAATTCCTTTGTAAAAAAATTAATGTGTGGTTGCTCCTGGATTGCCCAAAAGTTTATCATTATTTTTATAAGTATTTTTTTTAAATTCTTTTAAAATCCAGGATGCACCACACTGGTACACACACCACATAACTTAATTTTAGCATAAATAGAGAACAAAAATTTTAATTGAGTAAATAATAATAATTGAATTGACGAATAAAGTAAACACACTTTTAAGGGATCATGTGATATTTTAGAAATAAATATGACATAAATAACTTCACAACTTACAAATTAGGATATAACTTATACAAATGAGTGCATTAGTTTTTTTCATTATTAATATATATAATCTTTTAACGTAAGATATGTTCTCATTAGTCATTATTATAATTATTATAATTAATTGGTCATAGGATAGAGTAAATGATTGGAACACTCCTTCCACTTATACTGTCTACACAAATTTAAAAATAAAATATTTTCCATTACTATTATATTTATACAAATTGAGAATCTCACATTCTAATGATTGCGCCAAAATATTAATCGAAAAAGATGTGAAGATTAAAATTCCAACTAAAAAGTTAGATTTCCTCACATTTTCATGATTATTGGTCTAATATTTTACAATTGCACTAAATTTTAATAAAAAATACTCAAGTTAACAGGAATGCTTCAATGAATAATAATTTCTCGAGATATCATAAAATATATTTTTATTTTAAATAATCTTTACTGATTACTATTACAACCATAAATTAATATTCTATGTACTTAAATTATAATACTTAATACTTCTGGTAAAATACTAGTAATAATTTTTTTCAAGACTTCTCATCTAATAATTCGAAATTCGAATTCCACATTATTCTGGAAAAAATATATGAAAAATTGGTGCATTTGGCACATATATAGGTGGCTCCATTCAGAGGAGAGTCTTATCACAAATCATAACTAGTTTTACAAAATAATAAAAAAAAAATATTTGGGACTGTAATATAAATAGGTCTTTACGTTTTATGATGAATCGTGAGATTATGTTTCGTGCACCTTATTAGTTAATTGTTTATTAAAACTGAGGGAAATTGCATTCAACATATATAACTAGCTGCATTTTTATTTACTAAATTAATTTTTTGTTGGCAAAAAATTGTATTGAATTAATAACGAAATTATTCAAGATGGCCGTTCATATACTCGATAGGGACCCACATACATAAAGTATGATTTATAAAAACTAACTTGAAAATCATTGAGGAGTCTCTACTTTAAAAAAAAATGAAAAATAAGAATAATGACATGTAAGCGTCAAGAAAGGGCAGACTCAATTTGCTCATCAATTATATGAAAAAGATTGTTTATAATACTCCAAATATTGGGAATTCATTACAATATGGAAGCCCTTCAAGTTAAATTCCTCAAATTTAAATGATAGACCATAATTTATAGAGATATCGAAGCCAAATACATACGATAAGTAAAAAAAAATTAAAAAAAAAAAAATCCATTTAGCAGTGGGAATGCAAATTTGATTTTTAGATTTGTGCGAAATAAGATGAAAAAAAGAATTTGGATATATTATGAAATTCTGTATATATATATATATATAGAAGAGAGATCATGTAAAAAAAAAAATCATGCAAGAAAAAAGAATGAATCATGCCCATTAGATCTAAAAAAAATCAATGGTTTATATTTAAAAAAACAACTAAAACACAATCAAACAACAAAATAATCAAGCAAGAACTAAAACAATCAACCAGACAATAACTAAAACATAACAAAGCAACGTTGCAATCAAGCAACCCCATGAACACAATCAAGCAAACCCATGAACACAATCAAACATCTTTCTCATTTTCTCACGTTAAGACCTTTCTCATCGAATCCGCTCCCTATATATATATATATATATAATATTATTTTTATATTTCTTCACATAATATATTATTATTCAATTTTATTCATATATTATATTCCTAATTATAAATTTGGGTGAGAATTACATGTGATATGTGTGGAGGAGGGGTCACGTCTACATGTATAGTATGATGGTGGTGGTCCTACCCATATACTTGTTCCATCATCTATGGGTTTATTGGAGTGCACACTTCAATTAGTTAGGCAAGATTTTTACCCGATACGAAAGCACTACTATTTAATCTACTCATATTTTTGCTGTCAAATTTTTTGTGACCTAAAAAAAATCAAATAGACGAATGTAAAAATAAAATGTACTGTATTAAATCTTATTTCGATTACAATAGACAAAATTGGAGCCGGATTGAAAAGAGAGTTATCCTTTGACCAAAGTAAATCGCGTTTTGACCACAACAATTTTATTGGGATTAATTTATGACCGTAGGATCGTTATATTAAAATATCTGACGATCAAATTTCGTAATCATCAAAGACTGAATTTAAAACACATGAAATTCGTAATCATCCATATTGGAATGGATATGCACAAATGAATTGGAAAAGGAAAAGTATATTAATTAATGTAGGGTGCTTAGAATTATTAAATATCAATCATATTTCTTTTGCCAACTCCCACTCATAAAAATGTAAAAAGTAATAATTCTAAAAGGACATATAATTTTTTTTTTTTTTTGGGGGGAGGTGATAATCTAAATTATTACAAGTGATGAATAAAAACGAGAGGGACCATTTTAATGTTGCAGTTACCTGCAATCTTTGAAAAAGACCCACACCAAAAAGGGACCATTAAATAATTCCACATAAATTGATAAAATACAGAAATAAGATGAAAAGAATAGTCACACAATCGGAATATTGGCTTCAGGTTTCAGCCATTTGGAATTTATGCATCCTAATCAGATAACATATTTTATTGGGAAGGTCTTGGGTTAGGCAGACCTAAACGATTTAGGCGGGTTTTATCCATTAACCCAAGCCCAAACCCATATAATATACCCTAATTGGGATTAATAAACCTTATTTTGGATGGATCAACCCATTTGGGTAGGATAAAACCCGCCTAAACCATTTAGGCCTGCCTAACGCAAGTTTTTGCCTATTTTGTTCGGTGTCGAATTTAATTGAGTAATATGCATAGAGTAATGTTGTATGAAATTAAGTTTTATATACATAGTTTTGGAGACTTATCTTGTAAATTATGCTGCATAGACTAAAACTCTTGAATTTAATGATATTGAGAAAAAATCAAGAGTATTATCAATCAATAACTCAAAACATATTTTAATTATCGATTTAACACGAATGATAAACACAGAACCACAATATATACATTTTCAATCTAAGGTACCAATATCAAGTTCTGTTGTAAAAATGCAAACTAGGCTCAAGCTGTCCGGAAAAGAACCTACCTAACTATTCATACAATTTTAAAACTATAAGGCGCCGCGATTAGGCGGGCTGTGCAGACCATCTGTACGGGCTAGGCGGTGTAGGATGGGAATTTTGAAAATATTAATAAAAAAGTTTTAAAAACATAAATAAATTAGAAAATGATAAATAAATTAATAGATAGGTTTTTTTTCCCTCTTCTTGTAGTATGCCTTTGTAATTTGAATATGAGGATAGTTAGAATTTTTGTAATTTTATTTTGATATTTCTAATTTTTTGCTATAATTTAAATTTTGAAATGTTAAAATATTTGTAATTATATTTTACTCCATTTCTTTAGGATATTTCAACTTTTAAAATAATTTTTCTATAATATTTTCTAATTCTAATATTTTTTATTTATAATATAAAATATAAAAGTATAGGTGCCACTTAGAAACTGTCTAGGCCCCATCCAAACTGTCTAGGCGTCAGATCCTACATTGCCACCCGACTAGTGTCTATTATATTTTACAACATTGATTTCAAACTTCTGAATTATGAATTTAAGAATTATTCAGGCACTTAATTGAGAACTTTTAGGAATTTTCAAGTCCTAAACAATATGTAAATTACTTTTAAGTTCTTGATTGAAAATGTTCCTAAAATGTAAATATTTAATTCGGGATTTTATTATAAAAAGACAAAATAACCTACGATTATAAATAACTGAGATTTGAAATCCTGCCCATATATTTTTCAAATATTATTTTCCACATTAATTTGGAATTATCACACACACGGACTTTTCTGCCCTTCACAGTTCACGTGAATCTCTTCCGACAATTTTACCAAATAGAGGGAATTTCTTTTATTCAGCAAGGGCAAAATAGAGAAACCTTGGCCATGATTATCAATTAATCGCCTATATTTTAGGGGTTGTTTTGTTTTCTTTTTGTTATGCTATTTAAGAAATCTTTAATTTCTACAACAGTAAACGGCAACTTATGATAAAATAAATAAATAAATCTGGGATTCAAAACTCACTATTCCTCTTATCCCAATCATTTATGCGCGAACAATTTAGTTAGTTTTAATAACATATAATTAAAATTTATTTAAGATATATTAAATTTTAATATTTTATTGTTATATATACATACAATAAAATAATTAACCTAATTTATAAAAAATTATTTATAAATATACAGGCAGATAACTAGTACTCCCTCCGTCCCATTGAAGTAGTCTCATTTCCCATTTTTGTTTGTCCCATAAATTAGTCCCATTTTCCTAAAATGGCAAACTTTTTCACACTCACCAATAAAATATTAATTCCACTACACTCACAACCCTTAATCTCCGTGCCGAAAAGAAATGAGACTACTCTAATAGGACGGAGGGAGTATCTAATATGCTATGATCCATAATACAAAGGCATACGTGCCATTTATTCACTGAATAATACGAAAATAAATAAATAGAAATAGGCAAATACTTGCGTCAGACACGCCTAAACGATTTATTACAGTTTTATTCATATCTAAATGGATTCACCCATCTCAAATAAGGTTTATTAATCCCCAATTAAGATATATTAAATGAGTTTGAGTTAGGTTAATAGATAAAATTCACCTAAACCGTTTAAAGCGTGCCTAATCGAGACCTTTCTATATAAATAATAATAAAAAAAGAGAAGGTGAGGTTTGGTTTGGTGGATGTCGTTAATCCAAATTTTAGGTTGGAAGCTTCTGGGCCCATTATCTCTAGACCCAACAATGACACCCATCGTTCTTGCTTCTTATCCGTTTCTTTCTATCAAATGATGATCAAACCTTTCCATATTTAAAACTACTGTAAGTGATTTAGGCTCGGTCGTTTTATAAAAATATGAGTTCAATACTACTCAACTAACTAATTATTTAATACCAATTAAATATTATTTGAAAATGAGATGGGCTGATCCAATCCTAGGCCTGTAATATGAATGAATTCATTTAATATTAATTATTATACCCGACTAAGCTTATCGATAGGTCCATCTTACATCAGATCGATCCAACCATGTTTTTTATTCCCCCTAAACCTAATTGAGATGTATTATTTGAATGGGGAAGAACATATCCGCAATATTAATATATTTCGAATTTATAATTAATTGGTTTTGTACAAGGCTCTTATGTCACTTGCATAGTTGCACTCCATAGATTTGAGATGACCCCAATTCTTGGCGGATGTAGTCTCCAAAGGTTCGTGGAGCTCGATCATATTTTATGAATTTGTGCTTTATATTTTATTTAAAATATAATTTATTGGATTTAAATATAATTAGTCTAGAGCAAACTAGGCTAAGGACTTGACAACGGTCAAAGAGGACACACTCAGACTCTATGACTTCCAAACAGTGACCTCAACCAGGTTCAGTGCAGAAGACCACAATCTAAGGGAATGTACCCAAATGAGCTACATGACTTTCGGATGATGACCTTAGTTGGTCCCCAAAGGGAGACACTTACCTGCAAGGGTCCTATCGAAGACCTTCACAACCTACCCATCATCCAAAAAGAACATGACCCACTCCTCCTAGAAAGGAGTCACGAAACCAGCATGTATGACCTACCTGAAAGGTTGAGGGGATAAGCATCAGGTCGTGCCTAAATCGATGGACCGTTAAAAATCCTAGCCGAGCCGACTTTGAAGAAGTATGAACCACCCTGAGTTCCCTACTCAACATAC
The DNA here is from genome assembly GCA_026898455.1 of Plectranthus barbatus. Taxonomy (NCBI): domain Eukaryota; kingdom Viridiplantae; phylum Streptophyta; class Magnoliopsida; order Lamiales; family Lamiaceae; genus Plectranthus; species Plectranthus barbatus. The sequence goes on from JAPKLW010012077.1 coordinate 8,114, forward strand.
TTAGGAGAGACCAAGTGGATAAGAAACCCTAGCCGAACCGACTATGCAGAAGTAGGAAACACCTTGAGTTCCCTACGCAACCTACTTAGGAGAGGCCAAATGGATAAGGATCAGACTGTGCACGGACCGGAAGATCGTTGAGGGATCCTAACTGAACAACTTCCGAAGAGGATCTCCGAGAAAATCGGAACTACCCCTTAATAATCTAGGGTTGTATTACACTTGTACTCTGCAAATTTCAAGATTCACACTTCATATTCATAATAAAATTACATTATTTAATCGTTCTTTAACTATTTTCTTCTTATCTTTTATAAGTTCCGATAATCCCTATTTCATCCTCTAACATAACTAAAAATATTTTAAAAAATCTAAACTCGTATAGACAGCCGACCCTCTAGACAACCGTACTTGTATGGCACATAAATTTTCCTCGATCACCAAAAAAATAAAATAAAATTTGTTCCATGTATTTGTACCGCTACTAATCCGAGATCTTCACAAAACAAATTATTATCACAAATCAAATCCGAAATATCTTTCTTGCTAATAAATAATCAACATCACTTTAAGTAAGAATTGTCATGGGCCATGTTAATTAAGAATTGTCACGGGCCATATTTTGGTTTTAACATTAAAAACAAGAGAGAAGAAGGAAAAAAAAAAGAAGAAGAAGAGAGGCAAAATCCCAAAGAGGAAATAATTTAAACTAGCCAAATTTTATAACTACATGCACAAAATAGCCACCCTTATGAAAAACTACACAAAATAGCCAAATTGTACTTTGTCTGTCATATATGTCTTAGTCCACCAATCAATTTTTTCGGTTTATGTGTAAACCCTAACAGAATTGTTTTTTTATTATTAAAAATTGAGGGAAACATTTAGAAAGTAATAATAATCCAATAAAATATTAGGGAATATATCCTCAGCTTGATTTCGTTATTTTCCAGCTTGAGTTCGGCATTTTCCAGCTTGAGTTCGGCATTTTCAGCTTGATTTCGGAATTGACTATATTATTTTTTAAACTTATCTTGATTTCGTCCTTTTCAATATATTGAGCTTGAGTTCGGCATTTTCCAGCTTGAGTTCGGCATTTTCAGCTTGATTTCGGAATTGACTATATTATTTTTTAAACTTATCTTGATTTCGTCATTTTCAATATATTGAGCTTGAGTTCGATAATTTTGCCGAATTCACCATTTTTATTTTAAAAAATTATGCATGCTTATTTTATAAATATTCATTAATAATTCACCATGTAATTATTTTACTAACGAAATTATATTTTGAACTAAAGAAATAATCATAATTTAATACATAATTACATTACATGTATTGAATACAAATTCCTCATTTGCTAAACACGGGTATTTTGAATTGAAATCATGCAAATCACAAGTATTTGGAATTGAGATGTGAGATATAAATAAGCATTCAAATATGAGATTTGTTGTTCACACATATTGCAATACGTACAATAAAATTTGTAAAAATGTAACAAATTAATTAGGCGGAATTCTTTCCGGACAAGCACGTTTTGTGTGACTTGATGATCCACAAATACTACATTTTTTTGGTGCTCGTCGTCTACTAGTCGATGTTTGTCCCGCCTGTGCTCCCGAAGGACGACGACTATTTCTTGGTCGACCGGCTTGACGATTGACGATGGGTGGCAAAACAACACATGCTTGTGCCTCCGGTGATACAATCCACTCATCTCTTGGAGGAAGAGGGTGTACAATTCCTCCATAAGTTTCTCGCCAGTTTGATGTCTTGTAGTACTCCCAAACATAGTCGTACACACCTAAACCCTTGAAGCTGCAACAATAATAATTAAAAACTTGATCGTTATGAATGAAAGTTTAATTATATCGATATATTTTACTAACCGAATTGCAGCAATAGCATGTGAACATGGAATCAGATCCATCTGAAACTCCCGGCAATCGCATAAGCTGTCTTCAAGATCCACCTTCCAAGTTCTATCCTTGTCTTTGACTTTGAAATGATATTCAGAAACAGGCAAAACCGTGTACCTGTGTGAAATATCCGACAATGGACTCATTTTGGCCACGACTTCATCAGTCAAGTCATCGTATCTTGCAAACGCCTTAGCTCGCCGTTCATCGAACCATTTTTCGACAATGTGTCTATATAGCTCAATAATGGAACAAATGGGTAGACGTCTAGCATCTAATAACCTGGAGTTGAACACTTCTGCTGCATTCGATGTCATGAAGCTATAACGGCGAACCGGACATTTAGACCTAGCCCACTTTTCAGGCCCCACTGTCATGAGTTTGT
>JAPKLW010012078.1:0-10419 GCA_026898455.1 Plectranthus barbatus
CTTTGTGAGGTTGAGAGTTTAATTCCATTGAACTTTTAGCCGCATCAAGTTTTGGCGCCGTTGCCGGGGACTTCATTCATTAGGTTGCTAGATATTGGGGTAAGAGTGAAGCTTGTAGGCTAGGTGTTTGTTAAATTGCTTGTGTGAATTGTTTTGCTTGTAGTTTGTTGTTTGATAGTTAAATTTGGTTTTTTTGATCTAGTTGTTTTGTTTGGTAATTGGAATTTTTGTGAGGTGTAGGTTGTATATGATCACGAGGTCTAAGGCTCGTGAACTTTTGGAAAGGAAAGCACAACAAAGACAAGAAAGTATTGAGATTGATTTGGAAATGGCTAATCCGGGGGAAGATACCATGAGGATTGGAGAGTTAGAAAGGCAAATTGAATTGATGAAGGCGTTGCTTAATGAGAGGAATGGTCCTCGTAGACCACTACAAAATCTTTTCCGACCTCAAGGAGAGCCGATGACCGGTGGTTTCCGATTAGGAGTAAATGCCACGCAGTTCGAAATTAATCCTCAATTGGTTCAAATGATACAAAATAATCAGTTTGGAGGACATGCTACCGAAGATCCGAATGTGCACATATCCCGATTTTTGGAAATCACGGATACCATTAAGATCAATCAGGTTCCTCAAGACTTAATTCGGCTGCGATTATTCTCGTTTTCATTGAGGGATTCGGCAAGACATTGGTTTAAGGGTCTAGACAAGACAAATATAGCCACTTGGGAAGAGTTAAGGGAGAAGTTCCTCTTCAAGTTTTTTCCACCAAGCTTAACTTTGAAAAGAAGGGCGGATATAACCTTGTTTGGGCAAAGGTACAATGAACCTATCTATGAAGCCTGGGATTGGTTCCGAGAGCTTTTGCATAAGTGCCCTCAACATGGTCTTCCGAAGAGTCAACAAATTTGCCAATTCTATGGAGGATTGGATTATGAAACAAAAATGTTGATGGATGCATCATCAGGAGGAGTGTTTCTTGCATTGGAAGAGAACGAAGCATGGAATTTGATAGAGCGGATAGCTAATAATAGTAGTCAATGGCCAAGAAGAAGGATGGAACCTAAAGTAGCAAAAATAATGAGAGAAGCTAATGGGATAGAATTGTTGCGAGATCAAATGGTTTCCATGCAAGAAAAAATGGAAAGATTGATGTACGAATTCGAGAGAAAAAATGATGGATATGGAAGGGACGTGTATACTTTGGAAAACCATTGGAGGAGACATCAAGAAGTTGAGTATGAGCCGTATAGGGGAGACTACGCATTTGACTCATGGAATGAGACAAGTTTACCATCACAATCTTGGTTGGATGAGTCTAGTCATTTGTATTTGGAGAAGGAAGAAAAGATACCGGAGTTTGAGGGGGATTTTGAGAGTAAGTGTAGAAGAAATGAGGAACTCTTGACAGAAATCAAGTCACAAGTAGCGTGTATAGTGTATCAATCAAGTCTAAAGGAAGAAGGTCCTCTTGAAGGTGCTTGTGGGGTCATAACCACTAGAAGCGGGCTCTCGTATGATGGACCGAAACATGAGGAGAAGGAAGATGTAAGGGAAAAGATTGACGGAGGTACTAAGAAGAAGATTACGTTTAAGGAAGAGGAAGAAGTTATACAAAAGGGAGTTCAAGAGCAAGATGAATCGGTAAAAAAATCTGTGGAGAAAGATGCAATTCCTCTTATGCCTTATCCTCAACGGTTTGAGAAAAGTAGAGGGAACAAGAAGTTTGCTCGATTTCTTGAGCACATGAGTAAAATTCAAATAAATCTTTCGTTGCTTGAAGTTTTACAAGAAATGCCGGGATACATTAAGATGTTGAAAGAGATGTTCACTCAAAAGAGTAAGTATGGCATTGGTGAATATGAGACAGTGAATTTATTTGAAGAATGTAGTGCTGTGATCCAAAGGAAGATGCCCTTTAAAAGGCAGGACCCCGGTAGTTTTACCATTTCGTGCATAATTGGTGGAATTGAAGTGACTCGGGCTTTGTGTGATTCAGGGGCGAGCATCAATTTAATGCCCCTATATTTGTTCAAGAAGTTGGCAATAGGGGAAATTAAGTCCACCACCATGACACTCCAAATGGCGGATCGGTCTTTGTCCTACCCAAAAGTAATTGTGGAAGATGTGTTAGTAAAGGTGCGAGACTTTATATTTCCAGCTGACTTTGTGGTACTGGATATGGAAGATGATGGAGATGTTCCTCTTATTTTGGGCCGGCCGTTTTTGTCTACCGGTGGAGCATTGTTTGATATGAAAAATGGTCAATTAACTTTTCAATTTGATGGAAGGAAGATCACTTTTTCTTTTCCAGAAGCCATGAAGAGAAATGTAAAGGATGAGAATGAGGAGAAATGCAATTTGATAGAAGTTGTGCATGATCAAAGTTTTGAGGAAAGAGGTGAACAAGAGCCGTTAGAAGAAGTATTACAAAATTCCATTTTTACAATCAATATGGTTGATAACAAAGAGGAAGTAAGGGAAGATATTGGGGAGTATGCCCGAATTTTGGATAATTTTTCGGTCAACTTAGTAAATGAGGAAGCTAAGATCTTGGAATTAAGAACAAAAGAAGAGGAAGATAGGGCTAAGGAAAGGAAGTTGGAGATGAGGAATAAAGCACCGGAAGTTGAATTGAAGAAGTTACCGGATCATTTAAAGTATGCATTCTTGGGAGAAAATGAGTCATATCCGGTGATCATATCAACCGGACTTTCGGGGTGTGAAAGTGAGAAATTGCTTCGTGTCTTGAGGATGCATCGGTCAGCTATTGGTTGGCAACTTTCCGATATCAAAGGAATTAGTCCGGCCATTTGCATGCATAAGATACTTCTTGAGGAAACGTGCAAACCGAAACGACAACTTCAAAGGAGGTTGAATCCTATGATGCAAGAAGTAGTGAAGAAGGAGGTGCTTAAGCTGTTAGATAATAATATCATCTATGCTCCGAGTGATAGTGAGTGGGTGAGCCCAACGCATATGGTACCAAAGAAAGGGGGATTTGAAAAAGTGGTGAAGGACAATGGGGAAGAAGTTATGGAGAGGTTGACAAAAGGGTGGCGGTTTTGTATTGATTATCGTGCTTTGAATTTGGCTACTCGCAAAGATCATTTTCCTTTACCATTCATTGACCAAATGCTTGATCGACTTGCAGGGCGTTCTCACTATTGCTTCTTGGATGGCTATTCGGGGTATAATCAAATTGTGGTGGCACCGGAGGATCAACACAAAACTGCTTTTACATGTCCTTATGGGATTTTTTGCATACCGACGGATGCCATTTGGGTTGTGTAATGCCCCTGCTACATTTCAACGATGCATGATGGCTATATTCCATGGACTTATCGAGGAAATTATGGAGGTATTCATGGATGATTTTTCAGTTTTCGGTAATTCTTTTGATGCATATTTAAAAAACTTGGAAATTGTTCTTGCTAGATGCGAAGAGACAAACCTTGTTCTTAATTGGGAAAAATGTCATTTTATGGTTTGTGAAGGAATTGTGTTAGGACATAAAATTTCTTGTCAAGGTTTAGAAGTAGATAAAGCTAAGATTTGCGCTATCGAGCAATTGCCTATTCCAAAAACGGTGAAAGGGGTTAGGAGTTTTCTAGGCCATGCTGGGTTCTATAGGCGATTCATTCAAGATTTCTCTAAAATAACTAAACCTTTGTGTTCTTTGTTAGAAAAAGATGTGCCATTTGTTTTTGATGAAGCATGTGTGTGTGCTTTTGAGAAGTTGAAAACTGCTCTTGTGACTTCTCCGGTTTTAATTTCACCTGATTGGAATGAAGAATTTGTATTGATGTGTGATGCTAGCGATGTGGCACTTGGGGTAGCCTTAGGTCAAGTTAGGGAGAAAGTATTTAGGGTGATTGCTTATGCTAGTAAGACTCTAAATCTGGCTCAATGTAATTACACTGTCACTGAGAAAGAGTTTCTAGCCGTGGTTTATGCTTATGATAAATTTAGAGCTTATTTGGTTGGAGCTAGGTCAATTGTGTACACGGATCATGCAGCTATACGTTATTTGTTTAAAACACCGGACGCAAAACCTAGACTCATTAGGTGGATATTACTGTTGCAAGAGTTTGATATAGAAATTCGGGATAGGAAAGGTTGTGAGAATGTTATAGCTGATCATCTGTCTCGTTTAGAGGAACCGGTTGGGGGAGATGAGCATGAATCAGGCATCAATGAGAGTTTTCCGGATGAACATATCTTTTATGTAGCTCATAACATTCCATGGTATGCTGATTTTTCAAATTTTCTGGTTGCCGGAGTATTTCCTCCTGATTTGAAACCCCATCAACGGAAGAAATTCCTTAAAGATGTGCGGTTTTATTATTGGGAGGAACCTTTCTTGTTTCGTAGGTGTGCAGATGGTGTCATTCGGAGGTGTGTGCATCAAGGAGAGTGGAGACGGATAATGGAGGAATGTCATGCGTCCGAAAGTGGAGGTCACTTTGCTGCTAATCGCACGACATTAAAGGTACTTTCTTGTGGTTTCTATTGGCCATCTATTTACCGTGATTGTATGAACTTTGTCAAAGCTTGTGATAGGTGTCAGAAAACAAGATCGATAACCCGTAGGGATGAGATGCCTTCTAAGTTTTTTATTGAAGTTGATTTGTTTGATGTTTGGGGAATTGATTTTATGGGCCCGTTTCCTTCTTCCTGCGGGTATCAGTATATATTGCTTGCTGTTGATTATGTCTCCCATTGGGTAGAGGCTTGTCCAACTATTACGAATGATGCTAAGGTTGTGATGAAGTTCTTGCAAGGATTAGTTACGCGGTTCGGTATTCCTAGGGCTTTGGTGAGTGATGGGGGAAGTCATTTTTGTAATAAATTGTTAGAAAACTTGTTAGCACGTTATGGTGTTAAGCATCGGATTACTTCTCCGTATCATCCTCAAGCTAATGGTCAGACGGAGCTTGCAAACCGAGAAATCAAGGCCATTTTAGAAAAGACAGTTGCTTCCCGGAAAGATTGGTCTAAGCGCCTGGATGATGCTTTATGGGCTTATCGCACGGCTTTTAAAACTCCGATTGGTATGTCACCTTATCAATTGGTCTTTGGGAAGTCTTGCCATTTGCCGGTTGAATTGGAACATAAAGCATATTGGGCTTTGAAGATGGTTAATGTTGATTGGAGAAAGGCTCAAGGGGAGCGTGCTATGCATTTGAATGCGATGGATGAATTCCGGAATGAAGCCTTTGTGTTGGTCCCGGTTTATCAGAGTGTATAACGTTACGCAGCGGAAATATTGAACTTATAAGTCTAACTTGCACTCTGTCCTGCTAGTTGCTTAGCTGACTGGCTGACTGGCTGGTCAGCTGATAGCTCAACACTTAGAATATTTTAAGCCTAGTTTGCACAGTTATCAGTTTTCAGATATACACCAGCACTTGAGTGCTGGGTTTCAAATACAAATTTAAATACTGAAAGCAGATAAAGGCAAAGGATTTTTATAGTGGTTCGATCAACTGATCTACGTCCACTCTCCAGTCGACTCACTGGAAATTCACTATAAGAGTAATCCGGTACAAAGTTCCTACGATCTATCTCCAGCTGGTAAATGCCCCGTCTACCAGTCCACTGGATCAACCGCTCTCGGTCCTTGTCCTTCTTCAACTCTCGTCAGATGGATGGAGTGCAAGCACGTCACTTCAACCTCCTCCTCTGACTGGTTGGGTGTTGAGTTCTCCCAAGAACGTAAATCCTCTACGGCAAACTGCCCGTAATAACTCAAGAGCTGGCTGGCTCTAGAGCTGCTATGTTCTTCCTCAGAAAGAGAAAGAACACCAAGTGAGGTCTAAACTTACAAGCAGGAAGCTTGAAGTCTCGTGTTTGAAAGATATCAACACACGGAAAAGCTTTAAAGAAAGCCTCGAAAGATGCTTGCTTGCTTGCAATGAATGTTCGTTCTTTCGGTAGTTGGAGAGTATTGAATGTTCAGGATGCAAGCGTCTTAAATGTTGGTGATTCCAACCTATTTATAGACGCAGGATCTTATCTAAAATTCTAGCCGTTTGGACACATCCGGAATGGGTCTCTGTCCTCGGATGTACTTCAGACGGCGGCAGGTAGGAATTTCAGGAAAACGCCATACCTGTGTCTGCTTTTTCTGACACAGACCTCTTTGTGTCAGAACGGCATTATTTCGTCAGTACGAGGAATCGCAACTGGTGTCTTGAACTGATAGACTTTAAGGTATCCTCCCTTAAAGTCATACTTTGTCAGTATATTCCTCAGACGAATCTTCTTTTTGTCTCTAAGACTCTGGGAGAGCGAATCTTCAATTCTGCTGGTAACCTCCGACTGGTAGAACATACTGGTGATCTTGTGCTGGCAGTCTCTGCTGGTGACTTAGCGCTTGCACAATCTTAGTCTACCAATTTGTCTGGATGTTAACTCTTGGAATCTCCCATGACTGGTGGCTTCACCGCTGGTGAATAGTGTCAGCCAGAACACGTATTCTGCTGGTAGGATTTGTCAGGCTCCTGCTGGTGAAATCCTTCCAACTGGTGAACAGTAGCCAGTCATTAGCTCTTGACTCCATGCTGATGAACAGTGTCAGCATGGGTGTGTCAGTCGTCTGCTGGTGAAATCCTTCACCAGGTAAGAGATTCTCATGCTGATGAACAGTGTCAGCATGAGTCTTGATCAGCTACGACTTACAACTCAAAAGACCTAAACAGGACTTTACATTTGAGACTAGAGCTATTCTAGAGACAAACTGACGCTGGTTGGACTTAGGATTTGATCCACCAAAACACTTAAACACCAAATCAAGGATCTAAGCTATCAACTGGGGAAGGGAAACTTAGATAATTTTCCCAACACTTTGAAAACTCAAAAATTTACAAGGAGCGTACTAAGAGGTTCCACGATATGCACATCCGACGTAAAGTTTTTGCTCCCGGTGAGTTGGTGCTACTCTTTAACTCTCGATTGAAGTTTATGCCAGGTAAGTTCCGTTCCAAGTGGTCGGGTCCTTTTATTGTGAAGCAAACTTTTGGAAATGGTACGGTGGAAATAGGCCGTGAAAATGGTCCTTATTTTAAGGTGAACGGTCATCGGGTTAAACCTTATTATGTTGATAATGGATCTAACGTGGTCTTGGATGTTTCTTTTGTTAACTAGGGTGTGTAGTCGAGCTATGGACTTTAAAAAGCGCTTGATGGGAGGTAACCCATCTGAGAACGCCAACAGCAGCAGCAGGATAGGGATGAGCAATGACGCACCGACTACCTTTTTACAAACTTAGTCTCACTTGACTAAGTTTGGGGGGAAGTGTCGGTAGTTGGTGCTCTGGTTCATTCTCTTCTCTATCTCTTTATCTTTATGATGCTTTCTAGTTTAGCTTAGTGTAGTTGAATATTTCAAAAATTTGATAATTCGATTTGGTTGTACTATGATTTACTTAACATTTGGATTTTGAATTTGGTTGATGATTGTGGGATGATGAATGGATGGATGATTTTGGCAAGTACATGTGTTAATTCTTTCTAATTGGTTTTGGCATGTGGATATGTTATGGTTTGGAATGAATGGTGGAAATGGTGGATATTGTTGTATACTTTGTTGATAATTGGTTTGTGGAAGTTGGTGGATATGAGAGCTTTATTGGCTAGTTTACGCTCAATTGTTTGGTGGTGTATGCTTTGCAGTAGGTGCAAATAAGGAATGGAGAGCGATGATCGTGCCTACTGATGGGTAACGCTTTCTATCGTCTTTCCTACCATTTAGTTTCGTTACATTTGTGTTTTGGAATGTAGATTGTTGTAGGATTGTTGTGTGCTTGTGTATGTGTGATGAACCTAGATGAGACTTGAGATTTAATCATGATTTACTTAGTGGAGTTTGATGTCTACTTCAACTTATGATAGGGCGGAATCTAGTTTTCAAAGCATGTTTTAAGTTTAACTTTTGAATTGCCGAGTTTTGTATATGGTTAATGCATAGGACTTGACAAAAAGTCGTGAAGTTTGAGCCATGATATTGTCATATCGTTATTGATTGTGAGTGGCAAGATTGAGAGTACGAGATCTAGAACTTGCATCCGTTCTCTGTCTATTGGCATGAGTGTGTAACTAGAAAATGATCTTAGGCCATCATTTCTTAGTCCTACCTTTCACCCCGGGAGTATAAGGTGGCTATTATCATGATTTTGCCGTTCATATCTTTGACCCCCGTGATTGAGCTTTATTGATGAATTTTCCTTGATATAAATTGGACTATTATTGGGGGGAAAGAGTGTATGAGGGTGAATATGGTGATGAGAGTTGGGTTGGGAATTGATTGGATTTGAATTGATGGGAAATGTTGAGGCATGGAAGATATGAAATAAGGGATTGTTGTTGATCCTAGGAAAAATGAGCACCTACAAAAATTTTGGTGCAAATGTTTGAAAAGAAAAAGGAGGCACCCACAAAATGAATGAATGATGGTGCTAGAAAAGAAAAGAAGAAAAAAAAAAGAGAAAAAAGAAAAGAAAAAAAAAAGTGTGTTGAGAAATGAAAAGCCTCGGTGGTTTGGAGTGGTTCGAAAAGAACAAGTTTGGGGGTTTTGGGAAATTGAGAAGTTTAGTCACTTTGGCCCAAAACCACCCACCGTTTAGTTAGCCACGTTACAACCCATGAAAAGACCTTTTTGATTCTAGATACTAACTCATTGTAGTATAGTGGTGAGAATGGTTGCAAGCCTATGGAAATCAAGCTCGATATCTTGTGAATGTGTGAATTTCATCCTCCCTAAACACGTGAGGGAGTGTCTTCGTTTCTTGTATCCAAATTTGATGAGTGGTTCATGTCCTTAGCATTAACCTTGTTACAAAGTTAGGTGATGATCTCGTTTTACTTGAACATGCTAAGATAACTTTGATGAGCTATGAGGTGTTGCATGAGGTAGATTAATTACTCTACTTTGTTTTGATTGAGGACAATCAAAGGTTCAAGTTTGGGGGATTATGATACGTGCGTAAAATGACCTATATTTTGATATGTGTACATGCTTGTTTGTGGCTATTTTACTCCCGTATCATATGTTTTTGTCGTATTTTGGTTGTGTTTTCGTGTTTTGTGTGTTTGATGTGTGTAGGATAGGTTTTGGGCATAAACGAGAAATTTTGGTGGAGTTTTGGAGGAAAATCGCACATGTTTTGGAGTTTGGAGAGCTCGACCGGCCGAGCGGGTGCAGGACCGACCGAGCGGGGCCTTCAGAGGGCTCGACCGGCCGAGCAGGTGCAGGACCGGTCGAGCACGAGCGGACAGAGACTTGGCTCGGTCGAGCCAAGCCTTGCTCGGCCGAGCCAAGTCGGTTTTTGGAGGTTTTTGGCAGTTATTGACGGCCTGGGCGAGCCAAACTATGACTGGGCGATCCGAGGCCCTGATTGCTTGCCTATAAAAGGGGAAGAGGCGGTTATTTGAAGAACTTATGTCATTTTTCACATACGTTAGCTAGATTTTTCCCTAGATTCCATTTTTCCATTCCAATTCATCATAATCCTAGAGCATCTAGGAGATTAATTCATCAATACTTGGAGGAGATTGAAGATTAAAGGTGGTGGATCAAAGCAACCAAATCCAATTTGGGGAAGATTCTTATTTCTCCTTTCAATTTGTAATGACGTACATTGAATTCAAACTTGTAATTGTACAATTGAAAGGTATGAAGTTCTAATTCTACTTGGATGTTGATTTGGATGAGGATGCATGAGATTTAGGTTTGATTATTGCTTGTTTACCTTCCTCTTTGTGATTGAAGCATACTAGAGCTTGTTCTTATTCTTCTAGATGTAGGTAGTCGCCAGTTTAGATGATAATTGACACAATCATTGCAGCCAATACGCGGATAGGCGTGTCGTGAATAGTATGACTTCTTGTGTACCTTGATCCAATCCCTGTGCGGAGATAGGGCATAGGACGATGATTTACGAGCTATTAGGAGTGGTCTAGGGTCCGATAACGTGATGGTTTGAGGACTATAGTATCATCTACGGTTGGTTCACCGTGACTGGGGATTGACTAGTGTAGGGTAAGAGTTCATCCAATTAGAAATTAAAACGTGTTTACATCGATGATTTACCTAAGTTGATTGCATCCAAGTTCATATCAACATCTTATCTTCCTAATTTGAGCATTTGTGTGTTTTGGTTTACCAAAGTGAGAAAGGAATTTATTGAGTGAATGTTGATTGATTGTTTGATTCATGATTGTAATTCGATATTAGCATAGGTTTACATTGTTTGCCTAGGTGATAAATAACTACTCAACGATTAATTTTGCCTAGCTATAAGATCTTTGCCGTAGTATCCCGGTACTCTAGCAGGCGAAACGGAGAAGAACCTGGATTTGATATTTTATTCTTTGTGAGGTTGAGAGTTTAATTCCATTGAACTTTTAGCCGCATCA
>JAPKLW010012079.1:0-10419 GCA_026898455.1 Plectranthus barbatus
CTTTGTGAGGTTGAGAGTTTAATTCCATTGAACTTTTAGCCGCATCAAGTTTTGGCGCCGTTGCCGGGGACTTCATTCATTAGGTTGCTAGATATTGGGGTAAGAGTGAAGCTTGTAGGCTAGGTGTTTGTTAAATTGCTTGTGTGAATTGTTTTGCTTGTAGTTTGTTGTTTGATAGTTAAATTTGGTTTTTTTGATCTAGTTGTTTTGTTTGGTAATTGGAATTTTTGTGAGGTGTAGGTTGTATATGATCACGAGGTCTAAGGCTCGTGAACTTTTGGAAAGGAAAGCACAACAAAGACAAGAAAGTATTGAGATTGATTTGGAAATGGCTAATCCGGGGGAAGATACCATGAGGATTGGAGAGTTAGAAAGGCAAATTGAATTGATGAAGGCGTTGCTTAATGAGAGGAATGGTCCTCGTAGACCACTACAAAATCTTTTCCGACCTCAAGGAGAGCCGATGACCGGTGGTTTCCGATTAGGAGTAAATGCCACGCAGTTCGAAATTAATCCTCAATTGGTTCAAATGATACAAAATAATCAGTTTGGAGGACATGCTACCGAAGATCCGAATGTGCACATATCCCGATTTTTGGAAATCACGGATACCATTAAGATCAATCAGGTTCCTCAAGACTTAATTCGGCTGCGATTATTCTCGTTTTCATTGAGGGATTCGGCAAGACATTGGTTTAAGGGTCTAGACAAGACAAATATAGCCACTTGGGAAGAGTTAAGGGAGAAGTTCCTCTTCAAGTTTTTTCCACCAAGCTTAACTTTGAAAAGAAGGGCGGATATAACCTTGTTTGGGCAAAGGTACAATGAACCTATCTATGAAGCCTGGGATTGGTTCCGAGAGCTTTTGCATAAGTGCCCTCAACATGGTCTTCCGAAGAGTCAACAAATTTGCCAATTCTATGGAGGATTGGATTATGAAACAAAAATGTTGATGGATGCATCATCAGGAGGAGTGTTTCTTGCATTGGAAGAGAACGAAGCATGGAATTTGATAGAGCGGATAGCTAATAATAGTAGTCAATGGCCAAGAAGAAGGATGGAACCTAAAGTAGCAAAAATAATGAGAGAAGCTAATGGGATAGAATTGTTGCGAGATCAAATGGTTTCCATGCAAGAAAAAATGGAAAGATTGATGTACGAATTCGAGAGAAAAAATGATGGATATGGAAGGGACGTGTATACTTTGGAAAACCATTGGAGGAGACATCAAGAAGTTGAGTATGAGCCGTATAGGGGAGACTACGCATTTGACTCATGGAATGAGACAAGTTTACCATCACAATCTTGGTTGGATGAGTCTAGTCATTTGTATTTGGAGAAGGAAGAAAAGATACCGGAGTTTGAGGGGGATTTTGAGAGTAAGTGTAGAAGAAATGAGGAACTCTTGACAGAAATCAAGTCACAAGTAGCGTGTATAGTGTATCAATCAAGTCTAAAGGAAGAAGGTCCTCTTGAAGGTGCTTGTGGGGTCATAACCACTAGAAGCGGGATCTCGTATGATGGACCGAAACATGAGGAGAAGGAAGATGTAAGGGAAAAGATTGACGGAGGTACTAAGAAGAAGATTACGTTTAAGGAAGAGGAAGAAGTTATACAAAAGGGAGTTCAAGAGCAAGATGAATCGGTAAAAAAATCTGTGGAGAAAGATGCAATTCCTCTTATGCCTTATCCTCAACGGTTTGAGAAAAGTAGAGGGAACAAGAAGTTTGCTCGATTTCTTGAGCACATGAGTAAAATTCAAATAAATCTTTCGTTGCTTGAAGTTTTACAAGAAATGCCGGGATACATTAAGATGTTGAAAGAGATGTTCACTCAAAAGAGTAAGTATGGCATTGGTGAATATGAGACAGTGAATTTATTTGAAGAATGTAGTGCTGTGATCCAAAGGAAGATGCCCTTTAAAAGGCAGGACCCCGGTAGTTTTACCATTTCGTGCATAATTGGTGGAATTGAAGTGACTCGGGCTTTGTGTGATTCAGGGGCGAGCATCAATTTAATGCCCCTATATTTGTTCAAGAAGTTGGCAATAGGGGAAATTAAGTCCACCACCATGACACTCCAAATGGCGGATCGGTCTTTGTCCTACCCAAAAGTAATTGTGGAAGATGTGTTAGTAAAGGTGCGAGACTTTATATTTCCAGCTGACTTTGTGGTACTGGATATGGAAGATGATGGAGATGTTCCTCTTATTTTGGGCCGGCCGTTTTTGTCTACCGGTGGAGCATTGTTTGATATGAAAAATGGTCAATTAACTTTTCAATTTTATGGAAGGAAGATCACTTTTTCTTTTCCAGAAGCCATGAAGAGAAATGTAAAGGATGAGAATGAGGAGAAATGCAATTTGATAGAAGTTGTGCATGATCAAAGTTTTGAGGAAAGAGGTGAACAAGAGCCGTTAGAAGAAGTATTACAAAATTCCATTTTTACAATCAATATGGTTGATAACAAAGAGGAAGTAAGGGAAGATATTGGGGAGTATGCCCGAATTTTGGATAATTTTTCGGTCAACTTAGTAAATGAGGAAGCTAAGATCTTGGAATTAAGAACAAAAGAAGAGGAAGATAGGGCTAAGGAAAGGAAGTTGGAGATGAGGAATAAAGCACCGGAAGTTGAATTGAAGAAGTTACCGGATCATTTAAAGTATGCATTCTTGGGAGAAAATGAGTCATATCCGGTGATCATATCAACCGGACTTTCGGGGTGTGAAAGTGAGAAATTGCTTCGTGTCTTGAGGATGCATCGGTCAGCTATTGGTTGGCAACTTTCCGATATCAAAGGAATTAGTCCGGCCATTTGCATGCATAAGATACTTCTTGAGGAAACGTGCAAACCGAAACGACAACTTCAAAGGAGGTTGAATCCTATGATGCAAGAAGTAGTGAAGAAGGAGGTGCTTAAGCTGTTAGATAATAATATCATCTATGCTCCGAGTGATAGTGAGTGGGTGAGCCCAACGCATATGGTACCAAAGAAAGGGGGATTTGAAAAAGTGGTGAAGGACAATGGGGAAGAAGTTATGGAGAGGTTGACAAAAGGGTGGCGGTTTTGTATTGATTATCGTGCTTTGAATTTGGCTACTCGCAAAGATCATTTTCCTTTACCATTCATTGACCAAATGCTTGATCGACTTGCAGGGCGTTCTCACTATTGCTTCTTGGATGGCTATTCGGGGTATAATCAAATTGTGGTGGCACCGGAGGATCAACACAAAACTGCTTTTACATGTCCTTATGGGATTTTTTGCATACCGACGGATGCCATTTGGGTTGTGTAATGCCCCTGCTACATTTCAACGATGCATGATGGCTATATTCCATGGACTTATCGAGGAAATTATGGAGGTATTCATGGATGATTTTTCAGTTTTCGGTAATTCTTTTGATGCATATTTAAAAAACTTGGAAATTGTTCTTGCTAGATGCGAAGAGACAAACCTTGTTCTTAATTGGGAAAAATGTCATTTTATGGTTTGTGAAGGAATTGTGTTAGGACATAAAATTTCTTGTCAAGGTTTAGAAGTAGATAAAGCTAAGATTTGCGCTATCGAGCAATTGCCTATTCCAAAAACGGTGAAAGGGGTTAGGAGTTTTCTAGGCCATGCTGGGTTCTATAGGCGATTCATTCAAGATTTCTCTAAAATAACTAAACCTTTGTGTTCTTTGTTAGAAAAAGATGTGCCATTTGTTTTTGATGAAGCATGTGTGTGTGCTTTTGAGAAGTTGAAAACTGCTCTTGTGACTTCTCCGGTTTTAATTTCACCTGATTGGAATGAAGAATTTGTATTGATGTGTGATGCTAGCGATGTGGCACTTGGGGTAGCCTTAGGTCAAGTTAGGGAGAAAGTATTTAGGGTGATTGCTTATGCTAGTAAGACTCTAAATCTGGCTCAATGTAATTACACTGTCACTGAGAAAGAGTTTCTAGCCGTGGTTTATGCTTATGATAAATTTAGAGCTTATTTGGTTGGAGCTAGGTCAATTGTGTACACGGATCATGCAGCTATACGTTATTTGTTTAAAACACCGGACGCAAAACCTAGACTCATTAGGTGGATATTACTGTTGCAAGAGTTTGATATAGAAATTCGGGATAGGAAAGGTTGTGAGAATGTTATAGCTGATCATCTGTCTCGTTTAGAGGAACCGGTTGGGGGAGATGAGCATGAATCAGGCATCAATGAGAGTTTTCCGGATGAACATATCTTTTATGTAGCTCATAACATTCCATGGTATGCTGATTTTTCAAATTTTCTGGTTGCCGGAGTATTTCCTCCTGATTTGAAACCCCATCAACGGAAGAAATTCCTTAAAGATGTGCGGTTTTATTATTGGGAGGAACCTTTCTTGTTTCGTAGGTGTGCAGATGGTGTCATTCGGAGGTGTGTGCATCAAGGAGAGTGGAGACGGATAATGGAGGAATGTCATGCGTCCGAAAGTGGAGGTCACTTTGCTGCTAATCGCACGACATTAAAGGTACTTTCTTGTGGTTTCTATTGGCCATCTATTTACCGTGATTGTATGAACTTTGTCAAAGCTTGTGATAGGTGTCAGAAAACAAGATCGATAACCCGTAGGGATGAGATGCCTTCTAAGTTTTTTATTGAAGTTGATTTGTTTGATGTTTGGGGAATTGATTTTATGGGCCCGTTTCCTTCTTCCTGCGGGTATCAGTATATATTGCTTGCTGTTGATTATGTCTCCCATTGGGTAGAGGCTTGTCCAACTATTACGAATGATGCTAAGGTTGTGATGAAGTTCTTGCAAGGATTAGTTACGCGGTTCGGTATTCCTAGGGCTTTGGTGAGTGATGGGGGAAGTCATTTTTGTAATAAATTGTTAGAAAACTTGTTAGCACGTTATGGTGTTAAGCATCGGATTACTTCTCCGTATCATCCTCAAGCTAATGGTCAGACGGAGCTTGCAAACCGAGAAATCAAGGCCATTTTAGAAAAGACAGTTGCTTCCCGGAAAGATTGGTCTAAGCGCCTGGATGATGCTTTATGGGCTTATCGCACGGCTTTTAAAACTCCGATTGGTATGTCACCTTATCAATTGGTCTTTGGGAAGTCTTGCCATTTGCCGGTTGAATTGGAACATAAAGCATATTGGGCTTTGAAGATGGTTAATGTTGATTGGAGAAAGGCTCAAGGGGAGCGTGCTATGCATTTGAATGCGATGGATGAATTCCAGAATGAAGCCTTTGTGTTGGTCCCGGTTTATCAGAGTGTATAACGTTACGCAGCGGAAATATTGAACTTATAAGTCTAACTTGCACTCTGTCCTGCTAGTTGCTTAGCTGACTGGCTGACTGGCTGGTCAGCTGATAGCTCAACACTTAGAATATTTTAAGCCTAGTTTGCACAGTTATCAGTTTTCAGATATACACCAGCACTTGAGTGCTGGGTTTCAAATACAAATTTAAATACTGAAAGCAGATAAAGGCAAAGGATTTTTATAGTGGTTCGATCAACTGATCTACGTCCACTCTCCAGTCGACTCACTGGAAATTCACTATAAGAGTAATCCGGTACAAAGTTCCTACGATCTATCTCCAGCTGGTAAATGCCCCGTCTACCAGTCCACTGGATCAACCGCTCTCGGTCCTTGTCCTTCTTCAACTCTCGTCAGATGGATGGAGTGCAAGCACGTCACTTCAACCTCCTCCTCTGACTGGTTGGGTGTTGAGTTCTCCCAAGAACGTAAATCCTCTACGGCAAACTGCCCGTAATAACTCAAGAGCTGGCTGGCTCTAGAGCTGCTATGTTCTTCCTCAGAAAGAGAAAGAACACCAAGTGAGGTCTAAACTTACAAGCAGGAAGCTTGAAGTCTCGTGTTTGAAAGATATCAACACACGGAAAAGCTTTAAAGAAAGCCTCGAAAGATGCTTGCTTGCTTGCAATGAATGTTCGTTCTTTCGGTAGTTGGAGAGTATTGAATGTTCAGGATGCAAGCGTCTTAAATGTTGGTGATTCCAACCTATTTATAGACGCAGGATCTTATCTAAAATTCTAGCCGTTTGGACACATCTGGAATGGGTCTCTGTCCTCGGATGTACTTCAGACGGCGGCAGGTAGGAATTTCAGGAAAACGCCATACCTGTGTCTGCTTTTTCTGACACAGACCTCTTTGTGTCAGAACGGCATTATTTCGTCAGTACGAGGAATCGCAACTGGTGTCTTGAACTGATAGACTTTAAGGTATCCTCCCTTAAAGTCATACTTTGTCAGTATATTCCTCAGACGAATCTTCTTTTTGTCTCTAAGACTCTGGGAGAGCGAATCTTCAATTCTGCTGGTAACCTCCGACTGGTAGAACATACTGGTGATCTTGTGCTGGCAGTCTCTGCTGGTGACTTAGCGCTTGCACAATCTTAGTCTACCAATTTGTCTGGATGTTAACTCTTGGAATCTCCCATGACTGGTGGCTTCACCGCTGGTGAATAGTGTCAGCCAGAACACGTATTCTGCTGGTAGGATTTGTCAGGCTCCTGCTGGTGAAATCCTTCCAACTGGTGAACAGTAGCCAGTCATTAGCTCTTGACTCCATGCTGATGAACAGTGTCAGCATGGGTGTGTCAGTCGTCTGCTGGTGAAATCCTTCACCAGGTAAGAGATTCTCATGCTGATGAACAGTGTCAGCATGAGTCTTGATCAGCTACGACTTACAACTCAAAAGACCTAAACAGGACTTTACATTTGAGACTAGAGCTATTCTAGAGACAAACTGACGCTGGTTGGACTTAGGATTTGATCCACCAAAACACTTAAACACCAAATCAAGGATCTAAGCTATCAACTGGGGAAGGGAAACTTAGATAATTTTCCCAACACTTTGAAAACTCAAAAATTTACAAGGAGCGTACTAAGAGGTTCCACGATATGCACATCCGACGTAAAGTTTTTGCTCCCGGTGAGTTGGTGCTACTCTTTAACTCTCGGTTGAAGTTTATGCCAGGTAAGTTCCGTTCCAAGTGGTCGGGTCCTTTTATTGTGAAGCAAACTTTTGGAAATGGTACGGTGGAAATAGGCCGTGAAAATGGTCCTTATTTTAAGGTGAACGGTCATCGGGTTAAACCTTATTATGTTGATAATGGATCTAACGTGGTCTTGGATGTTTCTTTTGTTAACTAGGGTGTGTAGTCGAGCTATGGACTTTAAAAAGCGCTTGATGGGAGGCAACCCATCTGAGAACGCCAACAGCAGCAGCAGGATAGGGATGAGCAATGACGCACCGACTACCTTTTTACAAACTTAGTCTCACTTGACTAAGTTTGGGGGGAAGTGTCGGTAGTTGGTGCTCTGGTTCATTCTCTTCTCTATCTCTTTATCTTTATGATGCTTTCTAGTTTAGCTTAGTGTAGTTGAATATTTCAAAAATTTGATAATTCGATTTGGTTGTACTATGATTTACTTAACATTTGGATTTTGAATTTGGTTGATGATTGTGGGATGATGAATGGATGGATGATTTTGGCAAGTACATGTGTTAATTCTTTCTAATTGGTTTTGGCATGTGGATATGTTATGGTTTGGAATGAATGGTGGAAATGGTGGATATTGTTGTATACTTTGTTGATAATTGGTTTGTGGAAGTTGGTGGATATGAGAGCTTTATTGGCTAGTTTACGCTCAATTGTTTGGTGGTGTATGCTTTGCAGTAGGTGCAAATAAGGAATGGAGAGCGATGATCGTGCCTACTGATGGGTAACGCTTTCTATCGTCTTTCCTACCATTTAGTTTCGTTACATTTGTGTTTTGGAATGTAGATTGTTGTAGGATTGTTGTGTGCTTGTGTATGTGTGATGAACCTAGATGAGACTTGAGATTTAATCATGATTTACTTAGTGGAGTTTGATGTCTACTTCAACTTATGATAGGGCGGAATCTAGTTTTCAAAGCATGTTTTAAGTTTAACTTTTGAATTGCCGAGTTTTGTATATGGTTAATGCATAGGACTTGACAAAAAGTCGTGAAGTTTGAGCCATGATATTGTCATATCGTTATTGATTGTGAGTGGCAAGATTGAGAGTACGAGATCTAGAACTTGCATCCGTTCTCTGTCTATTGGCATGAGTGTGTAACTAGAAAATGATCTTAGGCCATCATTTCTTAGTCCTACCTTTCACCCCGGGAGTATAAGGTGGCTATTATCATGATTTTGCCGTTCATATCTTTGACCCCCGTGATTGAGCTTTATTGATGAATTTTCCTTGATATAAATTGGACTATTATTGGGGGGAAAGAGTGTATGAGGGTGAATATGGTGATGAGAGTTGGGTTGGGAATTGATTGGATTTGAATTGATGGGAAATGTTGAGGCATGGAAGATATGAAATAAGGGATTGTTGTTGATCCTAGGAAAAATGAGCACCTACAAAAATTTTGGTGCAAATGTTTGAAAAGAAAAAGGAGGCACCCACAAAATGAATGAATGATGGTGCTAGAAAAGAAAAGAAGAAAAAAAAAAGAGAAAAAAGAAAAGAAAAAAAAAAGTGTGTTGAGAAATGAAAAGCCTCGGTGGTTTGGAGTGGTTCGAAAAGAACAAGTTTGGGGGTTTTGGGAAATTGAGAAGTTTAGTCACTTTGGCCCAAAACCACCCACCGTTTAGTTAGCCACGTTACAACCCATGAAAAGACCTTTTTGATTCTAGATACTAACTCATTGTAGTATAGTGGTGAGAATGGTTGCAAGCCTATGGAAATCAAGCTCGATATCTTGTGAATGTGTGAATTTCATCCTCCCTAAACACGTGAGGGAGTGTCTTCGTTTCTTGTATCCAAATTTGATGAGTGGTTCATGTCCTTAGCATTAACCTTGTTACAAAGTTAGGTGATGATCTCGTTTTACTTGAACATGCTAAGATAACTTTGATGAGCTATGAGGTGTTGCATGAGGTAGATTAATTACTCTACTTTGTTTTGATTGAGGACAATCAAAGGTTCAAGTTTGGGGGATTATGATACGTGCGTAAAATGACCTATATTTTGATATGTGTACATGCTTGTTTGTGGCTATTTTACTCCCGTATCATATGTTTTTGTCGTATTTTGGTTGTGTTTTCGTGTTTTGTGTGTTTGATGTGTGTAGGATAGGTTTTGGGCATAAACGAGAAATTTTGGTGGAGTTTTGGAGGAAAATCGCACATGTTTTGGAGTTTGGAGAGCTCGACCGGCCGAGCGGGTGCAGGACCGACCGAGCGGGGCCTTCAGAGGGCTCGACCGGCCGAGCAGGTGCAGGACCGGTCGAGCACGAGCGGACAGAGACTTGGCTCGGTCGAGCCAAGCCTTGCTCGGCCGAGCCAAGTCGGTTTTTGGAGGTTTTTGGCAGTTATTGACGGCCTGGGCGAGCCAAACTATGACTGGGCGATCCGAGGCCCTGATTGCTTGCCTATAAAAGGGGAAGAGGCGGTTATTTGAAGAACTTATGTCATTTTTCACATACGTTAGCTAGATTTTTCCCTAGATTCCATTTTTCCATTCCAATTCATCATAATCCTAGAGCATCTAGGAGATTAATTCATCAATACTTGGAGGAGATTGAAGATTAAAGGTGGTGGATCAAAGCAACCAAATCCAATTTGGGGAAGATTCTTATTTCTCCTTTCAATTTGTAATGACGTACATTGAATTCAAACTTGTAATTGTACAATTGAAAGGTATGAAGTTCTAATTCTACTTGGATGTTGATTTGGATGAGGATGCATGAGATTTAGGTTTGATTATTGCTTGTTTACCTTCCTCTTTGTGATTGAAGCATACTAGAGCTTGTTCTTATTCTTCTAGATGTAGGTAGTCGCCAGTTTAGATGATAATTGACACAATCATTGCAGCCAATACACGGATAGGCGTGTCGTGAATAGTATGACTTCTTGTGTACCTTGATCCAATCCCTGTGCGGATATAGGGCATAGGACGATGATTTACGAGCTATTAGGAGTGGTCTAGGGTCCGATAACGTGATGGTTTGAGGACTATAGTATCATCTACGGTTGGTTCACCGTGACTGGGGATTGACTAGTGTAGGGTAAGAGTTCATCCAATTAGAAATTAAAACGTGTTTACATCGATGATTTACCTAAGTTGATTGCATCCAAGTTCATATCAACATCTTATCTTCCTAATTTGAGCATTTGTGTGTTTTGGTTTACCAAAGTGAGAAAGGAATTTATTGAGTGAATGTTGATTGATTGTTTGATTCATGATTGTAATTCGATATTAGCATAGGTTTACATTGTTTGCCTAGGTGATAAATAACTACTCAACGATTAATTTTGCCTAGCTATAAGATCTTTGCCGTAGTATCCCGGTACTCTAGCAGGCGAAACGGAGAAGAACCTGGATTTGATATTTTATTCTTTGTGAGGTTGAGAGTTTAATTCCATTGAACTTTTAGCCGCATCA
>JAPKLW010012080.1:0-10417 GCA_026898455.1 Plectranthus barbatus
AATCGTTTTCATCCAAAGTATTTCAAATTCCTGTTTACTTTTTATTCTCAAGTAGTACGATTTTCAAAACAACCAAAACCCAACAATTTGATTCTCCTAACCAGTATTTTGAGAACATCTGATTTAGTACTTAAGGTTTTCATTACTTCATTCCTTGTGGGATTGATAATTTTCATTTGCCGCTATATTATTAGCTCTGCTAAGTCGATGTTAAATAATTTAGCGATCAAATTTTGGCGCCGTTGCCGGGGAGTGAATTGAATTAATCTTACTATTGAATCTGTGATTGAAATACTGATTTAGGCTGTAAATTTCGTACTTTTCTTAAAATTTTCGTACCTTTCGTCGTTCACGTCGATCTATACAGTTGTTACTTCCACGTCGATCGATGCTATTTCTCGTCGATCGACGCCGTATTGTTTCCAGATTTTCAATTTTTTCTATTTCAGTTCGCATCGTTTTATTTTCAGTCTTACCTCACTACATCCTTTTCTGTACAGGTAGTGCATGAGTACGAGAGCTAGAGGAAAGGACCCACTTTATTACCACCCGGATATTGAAGCCACTTGCAGAAAGATCCGAAGGGATAAGCGTGCTTAGGAAAGCTCGAGTAATCAAGCGATGGACGATAACGTACCACCGCCAATGCTAACTGCAGAGGAGCAAGCTGTGCTTCTCTAAGAAGTTCAAGCTATGAGGGCACAAATCCAACAGCTGAATCTTGAAAGGGACCTCGAGAGGAACAATCCGAATGGAAGGGATCTTCGCTGTAACCCACTGTTTGAGGACAATCCCGATAATGAAGAGGATGACAACCTGAATCCGCGAGAGGAATCTGACGATGAGGAAGAAGAGGAGGCCATGCAGAACCGATATAAACCTCGGTTCAGGGAGACAGACTTCAGGATTGGCATCAATGCCAACAATTTTGAGCTGAAGACCGGATTGGTGCAGATGGTGCAACAAAATCAATTCGGAGGAAGTGCCACTGAGGATCCTTACGCATATCTGGATAAGTTCCTTATGCTCTGCAATACTGTCAAAATCAGAGGGGTCAACAAGAGTGCCATCTGAATGCGACTGTTCGCATTCTCTCTGAGGGATAAGGCACAGTCTTGGTTCACTGCACTGGACAAGGGAAGTATTAGCACATGGACTGAATTGAGGAATGAGTTTCTGGAAAACTTCTTCCCTCCGAATGTCATCAGGCAGAGAAGGAAAGAAATCATCAGGTTCGCTCAAAGACCCGATGAGAGCTTCAGTGAGACGTGGGAGCAATTCAAAGAGCTACTGAGATCTTGCCCCGAATATGGTTTTCTGCCAGGAGAACAAGCAGAAGCATTCTACGAGGGACTTAATGAGAAGACCGTCAAGTTGGTGGACACCACATTGGGAGACACCATCATGACGAAAAGCGGAAAGAAAGCCATGGAATTCTTCCAAAAGATGGCCAACAACACTCAACGGTGGTCCTCAAGCCGAACTCGGCCTGTGAAAGTAATCGAGAAAGTGGTGGAGAAAGTTGCCGAACAACCTGATTTGGCAACCGAGCAGAAAAAGCTAAAGGAAGAGTTCGCTACATTGAAGCAAGAGAAAACAGTTGCTGCAGTTGAGACAGTGCAAGCTCCACCTGAGAGGGATGGTGCCGAGGTAAACTTTATCCAAAGGGGCGGTTATCAAAATAACTACCGAGGAGGATATCAACAACACAACCAGCAGCATAACCAGCCCTATAATTATAATCATGCGAGGAATCACCCTGGATTTTCCTACGCAAACCCTCAAGCCGCGGAGCAGCCACCACCGGGATTTGCCATACAAGATGGGGCAGTTGTGGAGAAGAAGAAGCCAAATCTCGAGGAGATTTTGGCTAAATTCATGGAAGGCTCCACTGATACAGTAGCCAAGCTAAAGCAAGAAATCTCGGGCGTGAACACTAAGGTTGATCAGATGCAGAAGCATGTGCAGATCATAGAAAACCAGGTCAGCCAGATTGCCGATGCCCTTGGAACTAAACACAAGCCGGGACAACTTTCGAGCAACACTCAGGTCAATCCCAAGAACCAGAATCAGAGGAACCAAGTGAATGCCATAACTCTGAGAGGGTGCAAATCACAAGAAGGGCCAAAGCAGGCAGGGACAGATACCCGGGAGGAAGAAGAAGCCGAGCAGGACGAAGAAGTCATCACAGATGAAACGCCGTCGACCGATGCAGGGTCTCCGTCGATCGACGCCACACCAAAAGCCACGTCGATCTACGCTGATCCACGTCAATCGACGTCTGGTCCCGTTCCACCTCTAAAGAAACCGCTTTTGCCATATCCGCAGCGGTTTGCCAAGACAAAAATGAACGAGAGATATGCACGATTCCTGGAAACAATGAAGAAGGTGCATATCAACATTCTATTGGTCGAAGCCCTACAAGAGATGCCCGGATACATCAAGTTTTTGAAAGACATGGTATCTCAGAAAAGACCCCTCTTGGAGCATGAGACGGTCAACCTGTTCGAAGAATGCAGCGCTATTATTCAAAAGAAGATGCCAATCAAAAGGGAGGACCCGGGGTCTTTCACAATCTCTTGTGTCATCGGAGGAGAGACATTTGGGAAAGTTCTTTGCAATTCCGGTGCATCGATCAACCTGATGTCGCTGTCAATCTTCAAATGGTTGAAGATCGAAAACATCAGGCCCACGACTATCTCACTTCAAATGGCCGATCGATCAGTATCCTATCCGAAAGGCATCATGGAAGATGTGCTGGTGAAGGTAAAGGATTTCATCATTCCAGCCAATTTTGTGGTGCTAGACATGGAAGAAGATCGAAACATCCCTCTGATTCTTGGAAGACCATTCTTGAAGACCGGAGGGGCATTGATCGACATTCGAGATAGCAAACTGACATTCCGGGTGAAAAATGAGTCAGTCACATTCTCGATCTATAAGGCAATGCAGAAGCACAATGAAGGAAGCTATCAAGAAGAATGCCACATGATCAACTGCTTCAGCCCGGTAATGTCTTCCCCCTTCGCCTCTCTCAAAAGTGAACCGGACTTTCTAGAAAACTGCCTGCAACACTCGCTGTTCTCGTCAACAAATCTGGATGAGGCAGACGAGGAGATTTTGGATCTGGTCGTGGAGCTGGATGTGTTCGAGGAGATAACTCGAGAAAAAGAAACCAAGAGAGAACCACTGCCAGAACCAACCAGAAAAAGATGAGGGAAGGCATATGTTGATCGACGCCACTATCTCGTCGGTCGATGCTGCTTTGAAGCCCACGTCGATTGATGGAGCATCTTTGTCGATCGACGCCGATCTGGAAAAGCTGGCCTCCAGCTCTGATCCACCAGTTCTGGAAATCAAGACACTTCCGGCACATCTCAGATACGCATTTTTGGGTTCTAATGACACTTACCCTGTTATTGTTTCTGCCTATCTTACACAGGGGGAGTTGGACAAACTACTACGAGTTCTACGGAAATACAAGTCCGCCATCGGATGGACTTTGGGGGATATCAAGGGAATCTGCCCTTCGCTTTGCATGCACAAGATCATCCTTGAAGAGGATGCCACACCAAAGAGCCAAGTGCAGCGACGACTAAATCCCATCATGCAAGAAGCCGTAAAGAAGGAGGTTCTCAAACTCCTAGACCATGGCATGATATACCCGATTTCCGACAGCAAGTGGGTGAGCCCTACACAAGTAGTAGCCAAGAAAGGGGGATGCAGATAGTAAAGAATGATGATGGAGAGGAAGTTGCGATAAGACCGATCACGGGATGGCGATTTTGCATTGACTACCGAGCCTTAAACACCGCCACGTGCAAGGACCATTTTCCTCTTCCCTTCATTGATCAAATGCTTGATAGATTATCCGGTTACCCTTTCTATTGTTTTCTTGATGGTTACTCAGGGTACAACCAGATAGCTGTGGCGCCTAAAGTTCAACACAAGACGACATTCACCTGTCCATATGGAGTATTCACCTACCGTCGGATGACCTTTGGATTATGCAATGCACCGGCTACTTTCCAGAGATGCATGATGGCAATCTTCCATGACTTGATCGAAGATGTCATGGAGGTATTTATGGATGATTTCTCAGTTTTCGGTAGCTCATTTGATGTTTGTTTGTAGAATCTGGCTACTGTACTCGAGAGATGCACCGAGACAAACCTACGCCTCAATTAGGAGAAATGCCACTTCATGGTGCAAGAAGGGATTGTGTTGGGTCATCGAGTATCAGCTGAAGGACTTGAAGTAGACCGAGCCAAAGTGATAGCCATTGAGAAGATGCCACCACCAACAAATGTCAAAGCAGTCCGAAGTTTCCTAGGCCACGCCGGATTCTATAGGAGGTTCATCAAGGACTTCTCAAAGATATCTCGGCCCTTGTGCAACCTGCTGGAGAAGGATGTTTCCTTCATTTTTGATGGCGTGTTCTTGAAGGCATTTGAGAGACTGAAAGAGGCACTGGTGACTGCACCTGTCTTGACCGCGCCATATTGGGATGAGCCCTTCACATTAATGTGCGACGCCAGTGACTATGCTGTTGGGGCAGTCTTGGGACAACTGAAAGGAAGACTCTTCCATGTGATTCACTAGCTAGCAAGAGCATGAATCCGGCGCAATGCAACTACACCACGGAGAAAGAGATGCTCGCGGTCGTGTATGCCTTTGACAAGTTCCGGCCTTATCTGATAGGCTCAAAGACGATTGTCTACACCGACCATGTAGCCATCAGATACTTGTTCGCAAAGCAAGATGCCAAGCCTAGACTGATCCGGTGGATATTGTTGCTGCAAGAGTTTAATTTGGAGATCAAGGACAGAAAAGGGAGCGAGAATGTGATCGCCGACCACTTGTCACGACTCGAGCCACCAGTCGAAGGGGATGATCAGCAGATGACAATCCGAGAAACATTCCCCGACGAACAGATCTACGCCCTTAGGGATTTGAAAGAGACGTACGAGTCCAAAACTCCTTGGTATGCAGATTTCGCCAACTACTTGGTTGGCAGCGTACTTCCTCCGGACTCTTCTCCATATGCAAAGAAGAAATTTCTGCACGACGTCAGATTCTACTATTGGGAGGATCCCTATCTTTGGCATAGATGTGCTGATGGCGTCATTCGCCGATGTGTGCTCCAGTCCGAGTGGCAACAAATCCTCGAAGCTTTCCATTCATCTCCTAGTGGCGGCCATCATTCAGCCAACCAGACAACATTCAAAATTCTTTCCAGCAGATTCTATTGGCCATCTATCTACGAGATCTGCCGTGGTTGGATTACGAGTTGTGATTGCTGCCAGAGGACCGACAACATCTCGCGGAGGGATGAGATGCCTTAGACTCCGGTTATTAAAGTTGAGATCTTTGATGTTTGGGGGATCGACTTCATGGGACCTTTTCTGCCATCCCAAGGATTCTCATACATTCTGCTTGTGGTGGACTACGTGTCACGATGGGTTGAAGCCGTTCCAACGGTCACCAATGACTCCAAAGTGGTCATCAAGTTCCTGCAAAAGCTCATGACGAGGTTTGGGATGCCAAGAGCCTTGGTGAGCGATGGGGGATCCCATTTTTGCAACAGATGGCTCACCTCTCTTCTTGCTAGATACGGGGTCAAACACCGAGTCACAACCCCATATCATCCTCAAGGGAATGAGTTGATGGAGCTGTCCAATCGAGAAATCAAGCAGATTTTGGAGAAGACGGTGAAGCAAAGAAAGGATTGGGCAACAATACTTGATGAGGCATTATGGGCATACCGCACCGCCTACAAAACGCCCATCGGGACGTCACCGTATCAGCTGATTTTTGAGAAATCCTGTCACCTGCCAGTTGAGATGGAGCACAAGGCTTGGAGGGCAGTGAAAGATTTGAATCTGGATTGGAAGACGGCTACAGAAGAGCGCACCATGGAATTGAATGAGCTAGAAGATTTTCGGGATGAAGCTTATGAGAATAATGTCATCTACAAGAATCGAGTGAAGAGATTCCACGACAAAAGGATTCACTCACATGTTTTTCATTCAGGTGACAAGGTCCTTCTCTTCAAATCCCATCTTCGCTTCATGCTCGGAAAGTTGCAGTCAAAGTGGGCAGGACCATACACCGTGATCTGTCAATTTATGAACGGTGTAGTCGAATTAGCTGGCTAAGATGGGAAGAACTTCAAAGTGAACGGGCAGAACCTGAAGTCGTACTACACCTCACTTCAAGTCGAAGCAGTGGAGAAGTACTACTTGAATCACCCATGAAAGTAGAGGTATTGTCGAGCTAGCGACATAAAACCAAGCACTGGTTGGGAGGTAACCCAACAGTTTACTGTTTTCTTTACTTCTGTTATTTTAAATTCAGTTGAGTCGAGTCATTTGAATTTCGTATTTTCAGTAATTTTTCAAATTTTGTCGGGTCCAGTATTCTATTGAAACCACGTCGACCGCTGCTAATTGGCGTCAATCGACGTGTGTTTCTTGTCCATGTCGATCGATGCCATTCTTCATCGATCGACGAAAAATCTTTGTCCACGTCGATCGACACGATTGCCTCGTCGATCGACGCGAGCAATTCTGGGGCCAGACAGAGATGGGTTTAAAACCAAAATTCTCTCATTCCTTTCCTCACAAACACACACACACGACTTCTCACTCTCCCAAAACACCCATCTCGGATTTTTCTCTCCAAATTCGCCGCTACAATCCAAGGTATGTATCCTAGAACCTTCCTCTTCGATTATTTCATGTGTTGTGAAGGATTTGAGCATGATTTTTGATGAAAATTGAACTTAGAGCCCTAGTTTCCACTTTTGCATTTTTGTCGATTTCGTTGCTATTCATGGCGATTATTAAATATAGTTAGTCGTTCTAGTCTATATACTTGCTTGTCATGGATTTGTTTCTTGGATTTCATTGAGTTTGACACACGCTAGTTTGGGGGATAATTCCAATTGGGGGGTGATTTTCTTGTCATGCTATTTTCATGGAAAATTCTTTCGATTTTTGAGAAAATATGCTAGGATGAAGTTGGATTGCATGAATGTCGAACCAATTTCGCTTGGGTAGATGCATTTTTTGGATAATTGCACATTCTTGTCATATTAATGTTTGGATTTTTTGTGAATTTTTGTTGAGCTTTGACATTTTTCCTACTACCCTTGCAGTGCATTATGGATTTTCGTCCTACCTTCGCCAACCGAACTTATGAGAAATGTTTTAGAAAATTCTCAAGCTCCGAGTTCATAGTCCGGCAGACGCTTTACCCATGCCCTGAGACAATGGCTAGGCTGGGAATTTGAGCTGACGTGGAGGCTCTTTTGGAAAGAGTAGATTGGAGTGCTTAGATGACAACACGGTGGCCAACATACCCGTCGCTTGTCCTGGAGTTTCTTGTCTCACTCCATGTCTATGAGGTTCAGCCAGAATCAGAGCCTACCACCATCTCCTTCCAGCTCCTGAATGAACATTACGAGATGCCGCGGGATGTGCTTGAAGGCATTTTGGGAGTCCGAAAAAGGGGGGATGGTTTTCTTCCCCCGAGTTTTGACATTGCCTGATTTTGGAGCCAAATCGCAGCTGAGGCCAAAGAGGATTTGCGAGAGTTTGACTCGGGGAATTTGAAGGCTTCCTTCATTGACAACCCAATTTTCCGGTATCTTCAAAGATGCATGGGGGTGTCGATCACTAGCAGACATGAAAGCGGCAAGGTGAGAGTGGGGGAGCTGTATGCCATCTACTGCATGCTGAAGGGGGAAGAGTTCAGCTTTGCGGCGCTGGTCATGGATCATTGGAGGTATCAAGGCCTCCAAGGGCAACATTTGGAGCGGGGGATTGATCACCCCGATTGCGAAGCACGTGGGCATTGCCTTGACCCAGATTGAGGCACTCTAGGACGACAGCCGAGGACTTGGCACCGGCCTCTTGGTCAAGATGTTGATGCTCACACCACTGGATGCCGGTTGGTCTTTACGGATGTCCAACGGGGACAGGTTCCCACTTCCGCAGAGGGAGCTCACGCGCGTCACAGATTATCACTTCCGTGATAACTGGTTGATGAGCACACCCGCCCACTTGCGGCTCATGGTCGGATCACGTGGAGGATCCGGCACCTCCAGACTTCGCCACCGACCGCTGACTCAGCCAGATCAGCGACCACCGCAGACCCCCCAGCAGAGTACGAGGAGGAGCACGAGGATGAGGAACGCGATGGAGGTGGAGGGGAGATTCCGGATCAGACCGGTGGACCGTCGTTCAGCCACTTTGCGGGAGAGTCTTCATCTTTCGGGGTGGATCTGGCGATGATCTATCAGTTCATGCAGCAACAGGCTGTTTTGCATTCGGAGGAGCACACCAGACAGGCAGAGTTTCGCCAGCACGTGAACACGAGGCTCAACAGCCTCGACATGCAGATGCAGCGTCTTCTCCTGAACACCCAGCCTGACTCCGTCTACCTCCGCCGCCAGAGAGAGCGCCAGGACCGCCGGCGGATACTTCCAGTGTGGCCTTCTCCCGATGTAGAGATGGAGGATCCTACGAAGGAGGAATGAGGTACCGTTTCCTTTTTCCTATCTAACTTTCAAACTTGTCCACTCCTTCAAGTGAAACAAGTTTGGGGGGATGAGGATCGGAAAAGGGAAACATTTATTTGTTTTTTTTGTTTGCCGCTTTATTTTTAGTTTTGAATTTTTTTCTTTTGTTTTTCGTTTTTGTTTTTTCTGAACCATCACCATCCTTGTTCTTTTGATTCAGTGTGAACAATTGCTCTCTGCAGGGCTTTCACTCAAAATTAGTATTTTTGAACTCTTGATTTGTGGTACTTGTTCTGAATTGAATAAGTTTTGAACTCTTGATTTGTGGTACTTGTTCTGAGTTGAATAGTCGTGAGTTGGTTTTAGGAGCTTTTGAACATAGGGCAGTCGGAACCACTTTTGATTATGTTGGTGTTGAGAATATGACTTGTCTTTTCTTAAACTAGAATTATTGATTAATAATCGAGATATTTGCTGATTGAGAATGATAATCTGTGTGATAAAGTAGCCGATGATAGGAGTTGTTTTAGTTGATAAGTTGATCTTTGAAATATAAATTTTTGCATGATAACTGTTCGAAATTGGGTAATTATTGAGGAGTAACGAAAATTTCTACCTTTGTGTGAAATTTGAGCCATCATTTCATTTGATGAGTGACAAGGTTATTAGACTTACTTCCTAGAATTTGACGAATTTCTCTCTTGAGGTTGCATTAAGTGTGGTAATAGGGTGAAAATGATTTTAGGCATGTTCTTTCGAAGCCCATCACCCATACACTAACCTTTAATTTCCACTTGTAGCCCCTTTGAGCCTTGAATAATTTTATTTTTTTTCTTTGATTAGAAGGGTTGATGAATAAGAGGATTGTGATTTATTGGATGGTGTGAATTATGGGATTGTGATGTGAGGCTCTGTGCAAAAATAGGGGTTCCCATGGGGTAAATTAAGAAAAAAAAGTGAACATTGGTCAAAAAGAATGAAAAGAGAAGAGGAAAATGAGAAAAAAAAATTTCATATGTTGAAGTTCACAAAAGTCAAACTAAAGTTTAGGACCCTGAAAATTATAAAAGAGAAGGAACAAGATTGTGCATGAAAAGAAAAAAAAATTATGTGGTTATGATATGATAAGGCCATGAGTTCAATTGCAATATTCTGAGTCACTTAGCCAAAAATACCCCACCTTTTAGGTAAGCCACATTACAACCAAATAAAGACCTTTCTGATTCCCTGAAAAGACACACTAACAAGCGGTGGAGAGATGACAAATTTGTCAAACCTATGGTGAAGTAAACTAACACTTTGAATGAGTGAATTTCAACCCCTTTACTTGATTGAGCGATGAGTGCAAACACTGCCCTGTGAGGTTCCTCCTCAATAATTTAACAATGAGAATGTGTTTGGATTGCATGATTTATGTGAATAAGTGATACTTAGATTGCAAAAGAAGCTTGTGAGGCATTGCACACTTGTATCTGCATTTGATTCGATTTCTTTTCTGTGAATTGATCGAGGACGATCAATGGTTTAAGTTTGGGGGAGTTGATAAGTTAGGATTTTTACCAACTTATTTGGTTGTTCTTTGACTAATTGTGTGATGTTCAAATTGTTTTTGTATCTTTTTCTTGCATGGATTGACTTTTGTACTTGTAATGTCGTGTTTGATGAATCAAGCAGGTTTTTAGTCAAAAATAGAGAAGAGTCGGATTCCCAGTCCCAGGTCCATGTCGATCGACGGGAATGCCTTGTCAATTGACGAGGAAAATGGAGAAGGAGCGATCGACGAAGGAGAATGAGAGATCGACGAAGGCAGCAAAGCTCACGTCGATCGACCCACTTCACGTCGATCGACGAGGGTGTTCCATCAGCGTCGATCGACGCCATTCTCCCACGATC
>JAPKLW010012081.1:0-10416 GCA_026898455.1 Plectranthus barbatus
AATCGTTTTCATCCAAAGTATTTCAAATTCCTGTTTACTTTTTATTCTCAAGTAGTACGATTTTCAAAACAACCAAAACCCAACAATTTGATTCTCCTAACCAGTATTTTGAGAACATCTGATTTAGTACTTAAGGTTTTCATTACTTCATTCCTTGTGGGATTGATAATTTTCATTTGCCGCTATATTATTAGCTCTGCTAAGTCGATGTTAAATAATTTAGCGATCAAATTTTGGCGCCGTTGCCGGGGAGTGAATTGAATTAATCTTACTATTGAATCTGTGATTGAAATACTGATTTAGGCTGTAAATTTCGTACTTTTCTTAAAATTTTCGTACCTTTCGTCGTTCACGTCGATCTATACAGTTGTTACTTCCACGTCGATCGATGCTATTTCTCGTCGATCGACGCCGTATTGTTTCCAGATTTTCAATTTTTTCTATTTCAGTTCGCATCGTTTTATTTTCAGTCTTACCTCACTACATCCTTTTCTGTACAGGTAGTGCATGAGTACGAGAGCTAGAGGAAAGGACCCACTTTATTACCACCCGGATATTGAAGCCACTTGCAGAAAGATCCGAAGGGATAAGCGTGCTTAGGAAAGCTCGAGTAATCAAGCGATGGACGATAACGTACCACCGCCAATGCTAACTGCAGAGGAGCAAGCTGTGCTTCTCCAAGAAGTTCAAGCTATGAGGGCACAAATCCAACAGCTGAATCTTGAAAGGGACCTCGAGAGGAACAATCCAAATGGAAGGGATCTTCGCTGTAACCCACTGTTTGAGGAAAATCCCGATAATGAAGAGGATGACAACCTGAATCCGCGAGAGGAATCTGACGATGAGGAAGAAGAGGAGGCCATGCAGAACCGATATAAACCTCGGTTCAGGGAGACAGACTTCAGGATTGGCATCAATGCCAACAATTTTGAGCTGAAGACCGGATTGGTGCAGATGGTGCAACAAAATCAATTCGGAGGAAGTGCCACTGAGGATCCTTACGCATATCTGGATAAGTTCCTTATGCTCTGCAATACTGTCAAAATCAGAGGGGTCAACAAGAGTGCCATCTGAATGCGACTGTTCGCATTCTCTCTGAGGGATAAGGCACAGTCTTGGTTCACTGCACTGGACAAGGGAAGTATTAGCACATGGACTGAATTGAGGAATGAGTTTCTGGAAAACTTCTTCCCTCCGAATGTCATCAGGCAGAGAAGGAAAGAAATCATCAGGTTCGCTCAAAGACCCGATGAGAGCTTCAGTGAGACGTGGGAGCAATTCAAAGAGCTACTGAGATCTTGCCCCGAATATGGTTTTCTGCCAGGAGAACAAGCAGAAGCATTCTACGAGGGACTTAATGAGAAGACCGTCAAGTTGGTGGACACCACATTGGGAGACACCATCATGACGAAAAGCGGAAAGAAAGCCATGGAATTCTTCCAAAAGATGGCCAACAACACTCAACGGTGGTCCTCAAGCCGAACTCGGCCTGTGAAAGTAATCGAGAAAGTGGTGGAGAAAGTTGCCGAACAACCTGATTTGGCAACCGAGCAGAAAAAGCTAAAGGAAGAGTTCGCTACATTGAAGCAAGAGAAAACAGTTGCTGCAGTTGAGACAGTGCAAGCTCCACCTGAGAGGGATGGTGCCGAGGTAAACTTTATCCAAAGGGGCGGTTATCAAAATAACTACCGAGGAGGATATCAACAACACAACCAGCAGCATAACCAGCCCTATAATTATAATCATGCGAGGAATCACCCTGGATTTTCCTACGCAAACCCTCAAGCCGCGGAGCAGCCACCACCGGGATTTGCCATACAAGATGGGGCAGTTGTGGAGAAGAAGAAGCCAAATCTCGAGGAGATTTTGGCTAAATTCATGGAAGGCTCCACTGATACAGTAGCCAAGCTAAAGCAAGAAATCTCGGGCGTGAACACTAAGGTTGATCAGATGCAGAAGCATGTGCAGATCATAGAAAACCAGGTCAGCCAGATTGCCGATGCCCTTGGAACTAAACACAAGCCGGGACAACTTTCGAGCAACACTCAGGTCAATCCCAAGAACCAGAATCAGAGGAACCAAGTGAATGCCATAACTCTGAGAGGGTGCAAATCACAAGAAGGGCCAAAGCAGGCAGGGACAGATACCCGGGAGGAAGAAGAAGCCGAGCAGGACGAAGAAGTCATCACAGATGAAGCGCCGTCGACCGATGCAGGGTCTCCGTCGATCGACGCCACACCAAAAGCCACGTCGATCTACGCTGATCCACGTCAATCGACGTCTGGTCCCGTTCCACCTCTAAAGAAACCGCTTCTGCCATATCCGCAGCGGTTTGCCAAGACAAAAATGAACGAGAGATATGCACGATTCCTGGAAACAATGAAGAAGGTGCATATCAACATTCTATTGGTCGAAGCCCTACAAGAGATGCCCGGATACATCAAGTTTTTGAAAGACATGGTATCTCAGAAAAGACCCCTCTTGGAGCATGAGACGGTCAACCTGTTCGAAGAATGCAGCGCTATTATTCAAAAGAAGATGCCAATCAAAAGGGAGGACCCGGGGTCTTTCACAATCTCTTGTGTCATCGGAGGAGAGACATTTGGGAAAGTTCTTTGCAATTCCGGTGCATCGATCAACCTGATGTCGCTGTCAATCTTCAAATGGTTGAAGATCGAAAACATCAGGCCCACGACTATCTCACTTCAAATGGCCGATCGATCAGTATCCTATCCGAAAGGCATCATGGAAGATGTGCTGGTGAAGGTAAAGGATTTCATCATTCCAGCCAATTTTGTGGTGCTAGACATGGAAGAAGATCGAAACATCCCTCTGATTCTTGGAAGACCATTCTTGAAGACCGGAGGGGCATTGATCGACATTCGAGATAGCAAACTGACATTCCGGGTGAAAAATGAGTCAGTCACATTCTCGATCTATAAGGCAATGCAGAAGCACAATGAAGGAAGCTATCAAGAAGAATGCCACATGATCAACTGCTTCAGCCCGGTAATGTCTTCCCCCTTCGCCTCTCTCAAAAGTGAACCGGACTTTCTAGAAAACTGCCTGCAACACTCGCTGTTCTCGTCAACAAATCTGGATGAGGCAGACGAGGAGATTTTGGATCTGGTCGTGGAGCTGGATGTGTTCGAGGAGATAACTCGAGAAAAAGAAACCAAGAGAGAACCACTGCCAGAACCAACCAGAAAAAGATGAGGGAAGGCATATGTTGATCGACGCCACTATCTCGTCGGTCGATGCTGCTTTGAAGCCCACGTCGATTGATGGAGCATCTTTGTCGATCGACGCCGATCTGGAAAAGCTGGCCTCCAGCTCTGATCCACCAGTTCTGGAAATCAAGACACTTCCGGCACATCTCAGATACGCATTTTTGGGTTCTAATGACACTTACCCTGTTATTGTTTCTGCCTATCTTACACAGGGGGAGTTGGACAAACTACTACGAGTTCTACGGAAATACAAGTCCGCCATCGGATGGACTTTGGGGGATATCAAGGGAATCTGCCCTTCGCTTTGCATGCACAAGATCATCCTTGAAGAGGATGCCACACCAAAGAGCCAAGTGCAGCGACGACTAAATCCCATCATGCAAGAAGCCGTAAAGAAGGAGGTTCTCAAACTCCTAGACCATGGCATGATATACCCGATTTCCGACAGCAAGTGGGTGAGCCCTACACAAGTAGTAGCCAAGAAAGGGGGATGCAGATAGTAAAGAATGATGATGGAGAGGAAGTTGCGATAAGACCGATCACGGGATGGCGATTTTGCATTGACTACCGAGCCTTAAACACCGCCACGTGCAAGGACCATTTTCCTCTTCCCTTCATTGATCAAATGCTTGATAGATTATCCGGTTACCCTTTCTATTGTTTTCTTGATGGTTACTCAGGGTACAACCAGATAGCTGTGGCGCCTAAAGTTCAACACAAGACGACATTCACCTGTCCATATGGAGTATTCACCTACCGTCGGATGACCTTTGGATTATGCAATGCACCGGCTACTTTCCAGAGATGCATGATGGCAATCTTCCATGACTTGATCGAAGATGTCATGGAGGTATTTATGGATGATTTCTCAGTTTTCGGTAGCTCATTTGATGTTTGTTTGTAGAATCTGGCTACTGTACTCGAGAGATGCACCGAGACAAACCTACGCCTCAATTAGGAGAAATGCCACTTCATGGTGCAAGAAGGGATTGTGTTGGGTCATCGAGTATCAGCTGAAGGACTTGAAGTAGACCGAGCCAAAGTGATAGCCATTGAGAAGATGCCACCACCAACAAATGTCAAAGCAGTCCGAAGTTTCCTAGGCCACGCCGGATTCTATAGGAGGTTCATCAAGGACTTCTCAAAGATATCTCGGCCCTTGTGCAACCTGCTGGAGAAGGATGTTTCCTTCATTTTTGATGGCGTGTTCTTGAAGGCATTTGAGAGACTGAAAGAGGCACTGGTGACTGCACCTGTCTTGACCGCGCCATATTGGGATGAGCCCTTCACATTAATGTGCGACGCCAGTGACTATGCTGTTGGGGCAGTCTTGGGACAACTGAAAGGAAGACTCTTCCATGTGATTCACTAGCTAGCAAGAGCATGAATCCGGCGCAATGCAACTACACCACGGAGAAAGAGATGCTCGCGGTCGTGTATGCCTTTGACAAGTTCCGGCCTTATCTGATAGGCTCAAAGACGATTGTCTACACCGACCATGTAGCCATCAGATACTTGTTCGCAAAGCAAGATGCCAAGCCTAGACTGATCCGGTGGATATTGTTGCTGCAAGAGTTTAATTTGGAGATCAAGGACAGAAAAGGGAGCGAGAATGTGATCGCCGACCACTTGTCACGACTCGAGCCACCAGTCGAAGGGGATGATCAGCAGATGACAATCCGAGAAACATTCCCCGACGAACAGATCTACGCCCTTAGGGATTTGAAAGAGACGTACGAGTCCAAAACTCCTTGGTATGCAGATTTCGCCAACTACTTGGTTGGCAGCGTACTTCCTCCGGACTCTTCTCCATATGCAAAGAAGAAATTTCTGCACGACGTCAGATTCTACTATTGGGAGGATCCCTATCTTTGGCATAGATGTGCTGATGGCGTCATTCGCCGATGTGTGCTCCAGTCCGAGTGGCAACAAATCCTCGAAGCTTTCCATTCATCTCCTAGTGGCGGCCATCATTCAGCCAACCAGACAACATTCAAAATTCTTTCCAGCAGATTCTATTGGCCATCTATCTACGAGATCTGCCGTGGTTGGATTACGAGTTGTGATTGCTGCCAGAGGACCGACAACATCTCGCGGAGGGATGAGATGCCTTAGACTCCGGTTATTAAAGTTGAGATCTTTGATGTTTGGGGGATCGACTTCATGGGACCTTTTCTGCCATCCCAAGGATTCTCATACATTCTGCTTGTGGTGGACTACGTGTCACGATGGGTTGAAGCCGTTCCAACGGTCACCAATGACTCCAAAGTGGTCATCAAGTTCCTGCAAAAGCTCATGACGAGGTTTGGGATGCCAAGAGCCTTGGTGAGCGATGGGGGATCCCATTTTTGCAACAGATGGCTCACCTCTCTTCTTGCTAGATACGGGGTCAAACACCGAGTCACAACCCCATATCATCCTCAAGGGAATGAGTTGATGGAGCTGTCCAATCGAGAAATCAAGCAGATTTTGGAGAAGACGGTGAAGCAAAGAAAGGATTGGGCAACAATACTTGATGAGGCATTATGGGCATACCGCACCGCCTACAAAACGCCCATCGGGACGTCACCGTATCAGCTGATTTTTGAGAAATCCTGTCACCTGCCAGTTGAGATGGAGCACAAGGCTTGGAGGGCAGTGAAAGATTTGAATCTGGATTGGAAGACGGCTACAGAAGAGCGCACCATGGAATTGAATGAGCTAGAAGATTTTCGGGATGAAGCTTATGAGAATAATGTCATCTACAAGAATCGAGTGAAGAGATTCCACGACAAAAGGATTCACTCACATGTTTTTCATTCAGGTGACAAGGTCCTTCTCTTCAAATCCCATCTTCGCTTCATGCTCGGAAAGTTGCAGTCAAAGTGGGCAGGACCATACACCGTGATCTGTCAATTTATGAACGGTGTAGTCGAATTAGCTGGCTAAGATGGGAAGAACTTCAAAGTGAACGGGCAGAACCTGAAGTCGTACTACACCTCACTTCAAGTCGAAGCAGTGGAGAAGTACTACTTGAATCACCCATGAAAGTAGAGGTATTGTCGAGCTAGCGACATAAAACCAAGCACTGGTTGGGAGGTAACCCAACAGTTTACTGTTTTCTTTACTTCTGTTATTTTAAATTCAGTTGAGTCGAGTCATTTGAATTTCGTATTTTCAGTAATTTTTCAAATTTTGTCGGGTCCAGTATTCTATTGAAACCACGTCGACCGCTGCTAATTGGCGTCAATCGACGTGTGTTTCTTGTCCATGTCGATCGATGCCATTCTTCATCGATCGACGAAAAATCTTTGTCCACGTCGATCGACACGATTGCCTCGTCGATCGACGCGAGCAATTCTGGGGCCAGACAGAGATGGGTTTAAAACCAAAATTCTCTCATTCCTTTCCTCACAAACACACACACACGACTTCTCACTCTCCCAAAACACCCATCTCGGATTTTTCTCTCCAAATTCGCCGCTACAATCCAAGGTATGTATCCTAGAACCTTCCTCTTCGATTATTTCATGTGTTGTGAAGGATTTGAGCATGATTTTTGATGAAAATTGAACTTAGAGCCCTAGTTTCCACTTTTGCATTTTTGTCGATTTCGTTGCTATTCATGGCGATTATTAAATATAGTTAGTCGTTCTAGTCTATATACTTGCTTGTCATGGATTTGTTTCTTGGATTTCATTGAGTTTGACACACGCTAGTTTGGGGGATAATTCCAATTGGGGGGTGATTTTCTTGTCATGCTATTTTCATGGAAAATTCTTTCGATTTTTGAGAAAATATGCTAGGATGAAGTTGGATTGCATGAATGTCGAACCAATTTCGCTTGGGTAGATGCATTTTTTGGATAATTGCACATTCTTGTCATATTAATGTTTGGATTTTTTGTGAATTTTTGTTGAGCTTTGACATTTTTCCTACTACCCTTGCAGTGCATTATGGATTTTCGTCCTACCTTCGCCAACCGAACTTATGAGAAATGTTTTAGAAAATTCTCAAGCTCCGAGTTCATAGTCCGGCAGACGCTTTACCCATGCCCTGAGACAATGGCTAGGCTGGGAATTTGAGCTGACGTGGAGGCTCTTTTGGAAAGAGTAGATTGGAGTGCTTAGATGACAACACGGTGGCCAACATACCCGTCGCTTGTCCTGGAGTTTCTTGTCTCACTCCATGTCTATGAGGTTCAGCCAGAATCAGAGCCTACCACCATCTCCTTCCAGCTCCTGAATGAACATTACGAGATGCCGCGGGATGTGCTTGAAGGCATTTT
Organism: Plectranthus barbatus; assembly: GCA_026898455.1. Lineage (NCBI taxonomy): Eukaryota > Viridiplantae > Streptophyta > Magnoliopsida > Lamiales > Lamiaceae > Plectranthus > Plectranthus barbatus. Next base: position 7,498 of record JAPKLW010012081.1, read on the forward strand.
GGGAGTCCGAAAAAGGGGGGATGGTTTTCTTCCCCCGAGTTTTGACATTGCCTGATTTTGGAGCCAAATCGCAGCTGAGGCCAAAGAGGATTTGCGAGAGTTTGACTCGGGGAATTTGAAGGCTTCCTTCATTGACAACCCAATTTTCCGGTATCTTCAAAGATGCATGGGGGTGTCGATCACTAGCAGACATGAAAGCGGCAAGGTGAGAGTGGGGGAGCTGTATGCCATCTACTGCATGCTGAAGGGGGAAGAGTTCAGCTTTGCGGCGCTGGTCATGGATCATTGGAGGTATCAAGGCCTCCAAGGGCAACATTTGGAGCGGGGGATTGATCACCCCGATTGCGAAGCACGTGGGCATTGCCTTGACCCAGATTGAGGCACTCTAGGACGACAGCCGAGGACTTGGCACCGGCCTCTTGGTCAAGATGTTGATGCTCACACCACTGGATGCCGGTTGGTCTTTACGGATGTCCAACGGGGACAGGTTCCCACTTCCGCAGAGGGAGCTCACGCGCGTCACAGATTATCACTTCCGTGATAACTGGTTGATGAGCACACCCGCCCACTTGCGGCTCATGGTCGGATCACGTGGAGGATCCGGCACCTCCAGACTTCGCCACCGACCGCTGACTCAGCCAGATCAGCGACCACCGCAGACCCCCCAGCAGAGTACGAGGAGGAGCACGAGGATGAGGAACGCGATGGAGGTGGAGGGGAGATTCCGGATCAGACCGGTGGACCGTCGTTCAGCCACTTTGCGGGAGAGTCTTCATCTTTCGGGGTGGATCTGGCGATGATCTATCAGTTCATGCAGCAACAGGCTGTTTTGCATTCGGAGGAGCACACCAGACAGGCAGAGTTTCGCCAGCACGTGAACACGAGGCTCAACAGCCTCGACATGCAGATGCAGCGTCTTCTCCTGAACACCCAGCCTGACTCCGTCTACCTCCGCCGCCAGAGAGAGCGCCAGGACCGCCGGCGGATACTTCCAGTGTGGCCTTCTCCCGATGTAGAGATGGAGGATCCTACGAAGGAGGAATGAGGTACCGTTTCCTTTTTCCTATCTAACTTTCAAACTTGTCCACTCCTTCAAGTGAAACAAGTTTGGGGGGATGAGGATCGGAAAAGGGAAACATTTATTTGTTTTTTTTGTTTGCCGCTTTATTTTTAGTTTTGAATTTTTTTCTTTTGTTTTTCGTTTTTGTTTTTTCTGAACCATCACCATCCTTGTTCTTTTGATTCAGTGTGAACAATTGCTCTCTGCAGGGCTTTCACTCAAAATTAGTATTTTGAACTCTTGATTTGTGGTACTTGTTCTGAATTGAATAAGTTTTGAACTCTTGATTTGTGGTACTTGTTCTGAGTTGAATAGTCGTGAGTTGGTTTTAGGAGCTTTTGAACATAGGGCAGTCGGAACCACTTTTGATTATGTTGGTGTTGAGAATATGACTTGTCTTTTCTTAAACTAGAATTATTGATTGATAATCGAGATATTTGCTGATTGAGAATGATAATCTGTGTGATAAAGTAGCCGATGATAGGAGTTGTTTTAGTTGATAAGTTGATCTTTGAAATATAAATTTTTGCATGATAACTGTTCGAAATTGGGTAATTATTGAGGAGTAACGAAAATTTCTACCTTTGTGTGAAATTTGAGCCATCATTTCATTTGATGAGTGACAAGGTTATTAGACTTACTTCCTAGAATTTGACGAATTTCTCTCTTGAGGTTGCATTAAGTGTGGTAATAGGGTGAAAATGATTTTAGGCATGTTCTTTCGAAGCCCATCACCCATACACTAACCTTTAATTTCCACTTGTAGCCCCTTTGAGCCTTGAATAATTTTATTTTTTTTCTTTGATTAGAAGGGTTGATGAATAAGAGGATTGTGATTTATTGGATGGTGTGAATTATGGGATTGTGATGTGAGGCTCTGTGCAAAAATAGGGGTTCCCATGGGGTAAATTAAGAAAAAAAAGTGAACATTGGTCAAAAAGAATGAAAAGAGAAGAGGAAAATGAGAAAAAAAAATTTCATATGTTGAAGTTCACAAAAGTCAAACTAAAGTTTAGGACCCTGAAAATTATAAAAGAGAAGGAACAAGATTGTGCATGAAAAGAAAAAAAAATTATGTGGTTATGATATGATAAGGCCATGAGTTCAATTGCAATATTCTGAGTCACTTAGCCAAAAATACCCCACCTTTTAGGTAAGCCACATTACAACCAAATAAAGACCTTTCTGATTCCCTGAAAAGACACACTAACAAGCGGTGGAGAGATGACAAATTTGTCAAACCTATGGTGAAGTAAACTAACACTTTGAATGAGTGAATTTCAACCCCTTTACTTGATTGAGCGATGAGTGCAAACACTGCCCTGTGAGGTTCCTCCTCAATAATTTAACAATGAGAATGTGTTTGGATTGCATGATTTATGTGAATAAGTGATACTTAGATTGCAAAAGAAGCTTGTGAGGCATTGCACACTTGTATCTGCATTTGATTCGATTTCTTTTCTGTGAATTGATCGAGGACGATCAATGGTTTAAGTTTGGGGGAGTTGATAAGTTAGGATTTTTACCAACTTATTTGGTTGTTCTTTGACTAATTGTGTGATGTTCAAATTGTTTTTGTATCTTTTTCTTGCATGGATTGACTTTTGTACTTGTAATGTCGTGTTTGATGAATCAAGCAGGTTTTTAGTCAAAAATAGAGAAGAGTCGGATTCCCAGTCCCAGGTCCATGTCGATCGACGGGAATGCCTTGTCAATTGACGAGGAAAATGGAGAAGGAGCGATCGACGAAGGAGAATGAGAGATCGACGAAGGCAGCAAAGCTCACGTCGATCGACCCACTTCACGTCGATCGACGAGGGTGTTCCATCAGCGTCGATCGACGCCATTCTCCCACGATC
>JAPKLW010012082.1:0-10416 GCA_026898455.1 Plectranthus barbatus
GTACAAACAACGATATCTCCTCAATAAAAGATGGAACTCTTTGAAAACTTGTATTGAATCGATCGTCTTGATGAGTTCTACAAGTATGTTGCACACATTTGAGCATCGGAGTTGTGAATTGATCGGGAATCAACTTTATAAGTGCTTCAATGAAGAGTTCGGTACAAACCACGATATCTACTCAACAAAAGATGGAACTCTTTGAAAACTTGTACCGAATCGATCGTCATGATTCTACAAGTATGATGCACACATTCGAGCATCGGAGTTGTAAATTGATCAGGAATCAACTTTATAAGTGCTTCAATGAAGAGTTCGGTACAAACCACGATATCTCCTCAACAAAAGATGGAACTCTTTGAAAACTTGTACCGAATCGATCGTCTCGATGAGTTCTACAAGTATGTTGCACATATTCGAGCATCGGAGTTGTGGATTGATCGAAAATCAACTTTATAAGTGCTTCAATAAAGAGTTCGGTACAAACCACGATATCTCCTCTACAAAAGATGGAACTCTTTGAAAACTTATACCGAAAATATTGTCTCGATGAGTTATACAAGTATGTTGCACACATTCGAGCATCGGAGTCGTGGATTGATCGGGAATCAACTTTATAAGTTATTCAATGAAGAGTTCGGTACAAACCACGATATCTCCTCAACAAAAGATGGAACACTTTGAAAACTTGTACCGAATCGATCATCTCGATGAGTTCTACAAGTAAGTTGCACACAAATGAACATCGGAGTTGTGGATTGATCGGGAATCAACTTTATAAGTGCTTGAATGAAGAGTTCGGTACATTCCACGATATTTCGTCAACAAAAGATGGAACACTTTGAAAACTTTTATAGAATCGGTCGTCTTGATGAGTTCAACAAGTATGTTGCACACATTCGAGCATTGGAGAAGTGGATTGATCGGGAATCAACTTTATAAGTGCTTCAATGAAGAGTTTGGAAAAACCACGATATCTCCTCAACAAAAGATGGAAATCTTTGAAAATTTGTACCGAATCGATCAATTTGATGAGTTCTACAAATATGTTGCTCACATTCGAGCATTGGAGTTGTGGATTGATCAGGAATCAACTTTATAAGTGCTTCAATGAAGAGTTCGGTACAAACCACAATATCTCTTCAACAAAGGATGGAACTCTTTGAAAACTTTTACTGAATCGATTGTCTCGATGAATTCTACAAGTATGTTGTACACATTCAAGCATTGGAGTTGTGAATTGATTCGGAATTAAATTTATAAGTGCTTCAATGAACAGTTCGGTACAAACCACGATATCTCGTCAACAAAAGATGGAACTCTTTGAAAACTTGAACCGAATCGATCGTCTCGATGAGTTCTACAAGTATGTTGCACACATTCAAGCATCGGAGTTGTGGATTGATCGGGAATCAACTTTATAAGTGCTTCAAGGAAGAGTTCGGTACAAACCACGATATCTCCTCAACAAAAAATGGAACTCTTTGAAAACTTGTACCGAATCGATCGTCTCGATGAGTTCTACAAGTAAGTTGCACATATTCGAGCATCGGAGTTGTGGATTGATCGAGAATCAACTTTATAAGTGCTTCAATAAAAAGTTCGGTACAAACCACGATATCACATCCATAAAAGATGGAACTCTTTGAAAACTTGTACTGAAACGATCGTCTCGATGAGTTATACAATTAATGTTCACAAATTCGAGCGTCGGAGTTGTGGATAGATCGGGAATCAACTTTATAAGTGCTTCAATGAAGAGTTCGGTACAAACCACGATATCTCCTCAACAAAAGATAGAACTCTTTGAAAACTTGTACCGAATCGATCGTCTCGATTAGTTCTACAAGTATGTTGCACACATTCGAGCATCGGAGTTGTGGATAGATCGGGAATCAACTTTATAAGTGCTTTAATGAAGAGTTCGGTACAAACCACGATATCTCCTCAACAAAAGATGGAACTCTTTGAAAACTTGTACTAAATCGTTCGTCTCGAAGTGTTTTACAAGTATGTTGCACACATTCGAGCATCGAAGTTGAGGATTGATCTGGAATCAACTTTATAAGTGCTTCAATGAGGAGTTCAGTACAAACCACGATAGCTCCTCAACAAAAGATGGAACTCTTTGAAGACTTTTACCGAAACGATCGTCTTGATGAGTTCAACAAGTATGTTGCACATATTTGAGCATTGGAGTTATGGATTTATCGGGAATCAACTTTATAAGTGCTTCAATGAAGAGTTCGGTGCAAACCACGATATCTCCTCAACAAAAGATGGAAATCTTTGAAAACTTGTACCGAATCGATCGTCTCATTGAATTCTACAAGTATGTTGCACACATTCGATCATCGAAGTTGTGGATTTATCGAGAATCAACTTTATAAGTGCTTCAATGAAGAGTTCGGTACAAACCAAGATATCTCATCAACAAAAGATGGAACTCTTTGAAAACTTTCACTGAATCGATCGTCTCGATGAATTCTTCAAGTACGTTGTACACATTCGAGCATTGGAGTTGTGAATTGATTCGAAATTAAATTTATAAGTGCTTCAATGAACAGTTCGGTACAAACCACGATATCTCTTCAACAAAAGATGGAACTCTTTGAAAACTTGTACCGAATCGATCGTCTCGATGAGTTCTACAAGTATGTTGTACACATTCAAGCATCGGAGTTGTGGATTGATCGGGAATCAACTTTATAAGTGCTTCAAGGAAGAGTTCGGTACAAACCAAGATATCTCCTCAACAAAAGATGGAACTCTTTGAAAACTTGTACCGATCAATCGTCTCGATGAGTTATACAAGTATGTTGCACACATTCGAGCATCAGAGTTGTGGATTGCTAAGGAATAAACTTTATAAGTGCTTCACTGCAGAGTTCGGTACAAACCACGATATCTCCTCAACAAAAGATGGAACTCTTTAAATACTTGTACCGAATCGATCGTCTCGATGAGTTATACAAGTATGTTGCACACATTCGAGCATCGGAGTTGTGGATTGCTCGGGAATCAACTTTATAAGTGCTTCAATGAAGAGTTTCGTACAAACCACGATATCTCCTCAACAAAAGATAGAACTCTTTGAAAACTTGTACCGTATCGATCGTCTCAATGAGTTCTACAAGTACGTTGCACACATTTGAGCATCGGAGTTGTGGATTGATCGAGAATTACCTTTATAAGTGCTTCAATGTAGAGTTCGGTACAAACCACGATATCTCCTCAAAAAAAGATGGAACTCTTTGAAAACTTGTACCAAATCTATCGTCTCGATGAGTTCTACAAGTATGTTGCACACATTCGAGCATCGGAGTTGTGGATTGGTCGGGGAATCAACTTTATTAGTGCTTCACTGAAGAGTTCGGTACAAACCACGATATCTCCTCAACAAATGATGGAACTCTTTGAAAACTTGTACCGAATCGATCGTCTCGATGAGTTCTACTGTATGTTGCACACATTCGAGTATCGGAGTTGTGGATTGATCGGGAATCAACTTTATAAGTGCTTCAACGAAGAGTTCGGTACAACCCATGATATCTCCACAACAAAAGATGGAAATCTTTGAAAATTTGTACCGAATCGATTGTCTCGATGAGTTCTACAAGTATGCTGCACACATTTGAGCATCAGAGTTGTGGATTGCTCGAGAATAAACTTTATAAGTACTTCAATGCAGAGTTCGGTACAAACCACGATATCTCCTCAACTAAAGATGGAACTCTTTGAAAACTTGTACCGAATCGATCGTCTCGATGAGTGCTACAAGTACGTTGTACAAATTCGAGCATCGGATTTGTGGATTCATCGGGAATCAACATTATAAGTGCTTCAATGAAGAGTTCCGTACAAACCACGATATCTCCTCAACAAAAGATGGAACTCTTTGAAAACTTGTACCGAATCGATCGTCTCGATGAGTTCTGCAAGTATGTTGTACACATTCGAGCATCGGAGATGTAGATTGATTGGGAATCAACTTTATAAGTGCTTCAATGAAGAGTTCGGTACAAACCACGATATCTCCTTAACAAAAGATGGAAACACTTTGAAAACTTGTCCCGAATCGATCGTTTCAATGAGTTCTACAAGTATGTTGCATACATTCGAGCATCAGAGTTGTGGATTGATCGGGAATCAACTTTATAAGTGCTTTAAAGAAGTGTTCGGTATAAACCACAATATCTCCTCAACAAAAGATGGAACTCGTTGAAAACTTGTACCGAATCGATCGTCTCGATGAGTTCTACAAGTACGTTGCACACATTCGATTATCGGAGTTGTGGATTGATCAGGAATAAACTTTATTCCGCTGCATTTCATGTGTATATCTTATTGTTACCACGACGACTCTGATCTCAGGGACCAACAAGTGGTATCAGAGCAGGAGGTTGAAAAACCGACTGCTTCTGAGTCGCTTAGTACCTAGATCCTAGTTTTTTCCTTGTGTTTCTTTTATCTGTGTCTTACATAGCTCAGGTAAAGGCGAAAAGAATCAAAATGACGAATCACGCTCTTCCAAAGTACAACAAGGATGGCTTTGGAACATGGAAAAAGAAGGCCATGATCCAGTTGCAGAGCATTCATCCGGAGATGAGGGACATTCTCACGGTTGGTCATATAGAGATCATGAAGGTTAACACTGCACCCCCTGCACCCGCTGGTGGTCAACCCAGACCTGAGATGGTAAAGAAACCCTACGAAGAATGGACTCTTGAAGACAAGAAGAGAGGCCAGCTGGAGTTTATCGCCATGAAACTAATCATGGATTGTCTACCTCCTCTGATGTCTGACAAAGCTCTAGACTACAACACAACAAAGGAAATGTGGGAGTACCTCTGTGAAGTTTCTCAGGAGACAGAACAAATGAAGCGAAACAAGCTACAAGTCGCTGTAGACAAATACGAATCCTTCGCCATGGTTCCTGGTGAAACCATTCAGCAGATGGAAGAAAGATTCAACACTATCATAGGAGAACTCAAAAATGTCGGCAAGAAATATGACAAAGGAGAAATGAACAACAAGATAATATCCAAGCTCTATCCCAGAAGTGATTGGTTTGTCAATATGACGAGCCTAAGAGAAAAGGATTTGAGAAACATGTCTACCGCTGAAGTGTTCTCTCATTAAAGGCGCATGAATTCATCATTCAGCAGTCGAAGAAGAATGAAGCCGCTATAGCACATCCAAATGCAACGAGTGCTGGAACTCAAGAAGACGTAGCATATTTCGTCAAAAAGGACGCAAACAAATGGAAATCTCCTAGGAAACCATTTTATAATCAGGAGAGATCAACACCAACAACGCCAACAAAGGAGACTCCATCAACTTCTAACTTAAGTGGTGAAAATCAAAAGATAGACGAGTTGGAGGAACAGATGAAGAAGATACAAAAAATGATTTTGGAAGCAAAGGTCGAAAAGGATGCAAAAGCAATCTCTTTACAGCATCCTACAGAGAAAAAGATAAGGACATGCTTTGAATGCAAATCTCCTTATCACTTGAAGCATGATTGTCCAAAAGTAAGTCCTGAAGAAAGAGAACGGTTGCGGCAAAGATTCGAAAGGCGAGCAGTCCGAGCTGTGACCAAGGCGTTGCTGACACGGACAGAAGTTCCAGATATTCCTGACAATGAAGAGGAATATTATCCCACTGATGAGGAAGAAGAAGCCTTAATGGTCTTCATGGCAAGAATCGTTGAGGATGGTAAGCCATCCGCTAATGATGAACAACCTTCAGAATTGGCCTTAGCAGTCAAAAATCAAGAGGTAACATCTATAGCTAACACTTCATGCTCAGCACACACATTTGAATCGGAGGATTCCTTCTTGGATTCTGAGGAAGATTATCTTACCAAGCTATCTTTAGAACTTTCAAAGGTATACACCTTGAAAAATGCTATCGTAGAAGATAATTCATCACTCAAACAAAAAGTCGCCAACCTGACCGACGAAGTCGAAAGACTAAGGTCCAATAGCGAAGAGTTATCGAGACTTAAAACTGAATTTTCTGAGCTCTCTGAAAATTTCAAAAATCTTGAAAAAGAAAATCTGATTTTGAAAAATAAAGCCAATGAGAAGTGTGTCTGCGCATATATGACTAGTCAGGATATCTTGAATAACCTGGTAAGCCAACAGAGACGTCACGGTGATCGATCTAGAATTGGGCACAGTTGTCATGACGAAGATGAAACTTCGAGGCCAAAAAGAAATATCACTTTTGTTTCTGCCGGAAAAATATTTGGTGATAGTAAAGAGAAGGATACGATAGTTGCTGAATCATCAAACGCTAAGCAGATCGCTCAGCAAAATATCAAGAAGTCTGCTGAACCCAAGCAGAGTGTCAAGCACTATGCTAGACCTCAGCAAAAGGTCAAGCAGAATGTAAGATTTCAGCAGAGCATCACAAGAGATGTTGAATCTCAGCAAAGCTTTCAATTTAGGACTGCTAAGCAGAACCATGCAGCAAACTCAAGGACAAAAGCTGAGCATCATGTTTCAAATGCCAGGAAGCCAAATCCTGTCCTTTCTCTGGGAAGACACATTGAGCATCATTCAATGGAACCCCAATACTATCATTACACACCACATAGGAGAAACACCTATGTGAAACCCGAGTCCAGATACATGTATCATCAAAGGACGATGAAGGGAAAAGAACACAACGCACAACCACGTACACATGCACATCAAAAGGTTGAGAAGGTTAACGAAATAAATCTCAAGGAGAAAACCTTAAAGATTATCAAAATGTGGGTTCCAAAAGGAACAATGACCCAAGCTAGTCCTTCAGGACCCGACTCGAAATGGGGACCTAAATAAACCTAATTGTTCTTGCACGATCAGGATTCAAGTGCGAAGACATCAGGCATGTCAAATGAGTGGATCCTAGACACTGGTTGTTCTGCGCACATGACGGGAGATGAAGATCTATTCTCAGATATTCAGAAATCCTATGGTCCATCTGTCGTGTTCGGAGATAATAGCAAGGGGAGAGTACTTGGCAGAGGATTCATAGAGCGCAATGGACTAAAGATTGTCAACGTGGCTCTTGTATCAAACCTCAAGCATAATTTACTCAGCATAAGTCAACTATGCGAAAACGGGTACACAGTATCTTTTATACATTCAGGTTGTTCTATAGCTGACAATGCTACAGGAGAAGTACAACTTCGAGGAATCCGGAATGGAGGTCTTTATGTGGTCGATTGGCAAAGTGGTCAACAACATTCATGCTTTCTAGCACTAAACAAAGAAGAAACCACATGGCTATGGCACAAAAGGTTAAATCATCTGAATTTTAAAACCATCAACCATATAGCCAGAAATGAGCTTGTCGCAGGTCTACCTGATGACATCACATTTCGGAAGGAAGGAATATGCCAAGCCTGTCAACAAGGAAAGCAGACCAAAGCATCATTACACTCTAATCCAGAGAAAAATACATCAAGCAGGATTCTTGAATTATTGCACATGGACCTATCTGGACCTGTCACTCCTCCCTCTGTAAGTAAAAGAATATATACTCTTGTGGTAATTGATGATTATTCTAGGTACACATGGGTTCGTTTGCTTAAAGCCAAAGATGAGGTTAAGATCATCCTACCCGAGCTAATTCTTAAGGAGCAAAACAGTAAAGAGGTTACTGTGAAGAGGATTCGATCTGACAATGGAACCAAATTTTGCAATGGAATCCTCATGGATTTCTGCGCAGAAGCTAGTATAAATCATGAGAGGTCCACTGCTAGGACCCCGCAGCAGAATGGTCTAGTAGAAAGGAGGAATCGAACATTGAAAGAAGCAGTGCGATCTATGCTAGCCGATGCTGCTAAATATTGGGGAGAAGCGGTCATGACAGCTTGTTATACGCAGAACAGAAGTTCCATTAACGGACGATTCAACAAGACTCCCTACGAAGTATACAACGGTCGTAAGCCTAATTTAGATTATCTACGTGCTTTTGGTGCAACATGTTATTTTCATAATAACGGAAAGTCGAAACTTAACACTTTTTCACCTAAGTCAGATGAGGGTGTACTTCTTGGATATGGTCACTGATGGATTTATATACTGAAAGCATTATGATTGGTATATTATGTACAAGGTCGATTGGTTAATATACTGGGAATCATAAAAGTTGTATGTTCATCTCCTGTCTGAATTAACAAACATGTGTCGCAAACAAAATTATCTTCTTATCTCGTCGATAGGGAGATCATACGGTGTGTAGAAGATCACGAAAGATCGTATGGATTGTTTGACCTAGCGAGATATAAACAGTTATCACAGCTGAGACAGTTCCAGGATAAACTGTCGATGTAGGCTGTAGCATACGCAGTAATAAGTATCTTATCTTGGATGGCTTGGTATGCTGGTGTGGGGCACACATTGATAAGGACCTAAGTCGAGAACGATTCTTTTATCTGACATTAAAAGGATCTAGATCTCTATGGCTTGACGAGATCCTAAGCCTAAATGAAGGTACAAAAGTATATGCAGATTGTGTATTACTTTGAGTTGCAATGAAAGGCTCTAGTTAAGCTTGTATATCTGTATCTTGGGTAATAGCAGTTTGTATATGACTGTCTGGTACTGGAACTAGGTAACCACATCCAGTATAGGATGATGACATTCCCTGAACAGCTCAAAAGGTTCGTTATGCTAAGTCCTGCAGGCTGATTAAGTTCAAGCATAAGTGAAAAGGTTTGAGTGGATTGATTCAGGAATATAAGATGTTAATTAATTAAATAGCTTGTCAGAGCTTAAATTAATTAACGAATGTCTGTAACCTTAAATGTGGGGATATACCGAGCCCATGCAACCCGTACCTCAAAACGTGGTAGCAAATAGGTAGGACAGTATTGATTCTCTGGTGGAATGAATCAATATTAATTAATTAATTATATTCTGGGTTGAATATGGGAATTAATTAATTGATAGGCCTTATTTGCTATTTGCATTTTGGTCCCTGGTCTGGCCCATGAAACTCAAGCCCAATAGGAGTCCAGTAATTTCCTATAAATAGGCCTCAGTTCCTCAGATCTCAACACACCACAAGATCATAAGTTGCACACAGCAAACCAGTTCTGGGAGCTGTGGTGATCGACTAAGATCTGAGAACGAGGAGGAAATTCTACTTCTCAACCGGGCAAGGGATCAGATAGAGAATCTTCACCAGATTTTCAGATCGAGTTGGGATACAGATCAGAAGATCAAATCAGGAGGATTTTTCTTCTTCTCTCTCTCTTTTGTTTTCGAAAATATCATTATTATTTACATAGATTTATTTCCTCAATCTGTTAGGAAATTAAATCTTTGTGCGTGGGAAAGATCAAAGGGCATCTCCGCGCACGCGTTCTTCAGAGTTCATCAATCCAGGTATTCCGCATAAACCTTCTTATGCATAATAATATAGGAGCATGCTAGGATTGTTCATAGGCATAGCAATTTATTTTTGATATTCCAATTAACGATCCTTGGCAAACGGACTTCGTGATTCAGTTCACGAATCCCTTCACTTGGTATCAGAGCCAGGTTAATTAATTGGCTCTATTGGAAAAATAATATTGCCTATGATTATGCATGATTATTATTATTGATTGCATGCAATGGATGGTTTTTGGATTGATTGTATGTTTTTCGTCCTCGTGGTTCTCGGGTTAATCCGCCCTTTTATATGGATTTGTTTTTCACTCACGAGATAAATCTGTGGTTAGATTTAGATTTTTTTTAAAATGTAATTAGGATTATTCAATGTAATCTTTTATTTAAAAATTAAATCTGTAAAACGGAAAACAAAGAACGCGAAGAACACGAAGAACGAAGAACATGAAGAACGAAGGGCCGCACGAAGACGCATGACAGCGCTGGCACGACAGCATGGTTGTGCACGGCGGGGCATAGCAGGCCGGCATGCGGCAGGGCACGGCGGCGGTGCGGCCGCGCGGAAACCCTAGATTTTCAGCGCGCGTGCACGCAGGCCGGGTGCCGCGCGGCCACAGCCGGCAGGGCCGGGTGCGGCGGCCCCAGGCGCGAGGAAGCACGGCAGGCGGCCGGCCGGGACAGCAGCGCGAGGGCTAGGAGCGCCGGGGGCGCGCACGATGCTGCAAGCCCTAGGGCTCGCGCACTCGCCGGCGACGGGCGCGGGTCCTCCCTCAGTCAAAGTCAGCGCGGGGCAAGGTGGTGCGGCGGTGGCTCGGAGGCTGGGCGACACGGGCTGGATCGGTGACGGGGCTAGGGTGCGCGGGCCGGACAAGTGAAAACACTAGGTTTTCGCGTGGTTCGCGCGAGCTTCCGATTCCAATCTTGCACGATTCCGGTGAGTCACGGAGGCCGTCGGTGGAGAAGAAGAGTCAACGGTGGTTCGGGCAATGGTCGGGGCAAGCTGGGGCGGCGGCATGCGAAA
>JAPKLW010012083.1:0-10414 GCA_026898455.1 Plectranthus barbatus
ATATAATTTGATTTCTTGTCGTAACTGAAGGAGATTAATTGTAGGAAAAAATATGTAGATCTTTTGGAGTTAGTTAATTTATCTTGAGACCGAACGGAGATAGGTAATTAATTAATCTACTTTACGAATTGTCAGACAAAGAAGTTCGTAATAATTTTCTGATGTTTCACTACGAAGAGGAATTACAATTGGGAATTAATCGATTTGTTCATACATGTTATACTTGATAGGTAGATATCCCTGGAATCTGTGCTTCTCTTATTTGACTTCAAAAACTTTTCAATTTTCCTGTTTAATTTTCGATAGCAAAGATTGCGATTTTCAAAACAACCAAAACCTTTTCATTCAATTTTCCTAATCAGTATTTTCATGAACGCCTGACTTAGTACTTCAAGATTTTTCGTTACTTCTTTCCCTGTGGGATTGATAATTTTATCTTTGCCGCTGTATTATTAGCTTTGCTAAGTCGCAGTTAAATAATATTGCGATCAAATTTTGGCGCCGTTGCCGGGGAAAGAATAGAATTAATCTTACTATTAAGTCTGTGATTGAAATATTGCTTTAGGCTGTAAATTTTTGTGTTTTCTGTAATTTCTTCAAGTTTTCGTACCCGCCGTCGACCGACGAGGACGCCGCATCGATCGACGAAGAGGATTCTTTCCGTCGATCGACGCTAGGTCCAAGCGATCGACGTTGCTTCTATTTTTCCAAATTTTCGTTGTTTATTTCAGTTTGTTTCGTTTTATTTCCAGTTGTATCTCACTACCTCCTTTGCTGTACAGGTAGTGCATGAACACGCGAGCCAAAGGAAAGGACCCGTTCTACTATTACCCGGATATTGAAGCCACTTGCAAAAAGATCCGAAAGAATAAGCGTGTTCAGGAAAGCTCAAGTAATAACACGATGGGAGATAACGCACCACCGCCTCCACCAGTTCTAACTGCAGAGGAGCAGGCTTTGCTTCTCCGAGAAGTCCAAGCTATGAGAGCGCAAATCCAACAATACCATTTGGAAAGGGACAACCCACTGTTTGAGGACAATCCCAACAATGGAGAGGAAGGCAATCAGGATCCTCCAGAAGAGTCTGACGATGAGGAGGAGGAAGAAGCCATGCAGAATAGGTACAAACCTCGGTTCAAGGAGACAGATTTCAAGATTGGCATCAATGCCAACAATTTTGAACTGAAGACCGGATTGGTACAGATGGTGCAACAAAACCAATTCGGAGGAAGAGCTACCGAGGATCCCTATGCACATTTGGACAAATTCATTATGCTCTGCAATACTGTAAATATTGGAGGAGTCAGCAAGAGTGCCATCCGAATGCGTCTGTTCGCATTCTCTCTGAGGGATAAGGCACAGTCATGGTTCACTGCACTGGACAAAGGTAGCATAAGTACGTGGACCAAACTGAGAAACGAGTTTCTAGGGAACTTCTTCCCTCCGAATGTTATTCGGCAAAGACAGAAAGAAATCATCAGGTTCGCTCAAAGGCCTGATGAAAGCTTCAGCGAGACATGGGAAAGATTCAAGGACCTACTGAGAGCCTGTCCCGGACATGGTTTTCCGCCGGGAGAACAAGCGGAAGCATTCTATGAAGGGCTCAACGATAAAACAGCCAAACTGGTGGACACCACACTTGGAGACACAATCATGACGAAAAGTGGGAAAAAGGCCATGGAGTTCTTCCAAAAGATGGCTAACAACACTCAACGGTGGTCCACAAGCCAAACTCGGCCTGTGAAAGCTGTAGAGAAAGTGGTGGAAAAAGCTGTGGAAAAAGTTGCCGAGCAACCAGATTTGGCAGCCGAACTGAAAAAGCTCAGGGAAGAGTTCGCTAACCTGAAGCAAGAAAAAATGGTTGCTGCAGTTGAAGCAGCGCAGGGGCCAATCGAGGAGAACAATGCTGATGTGAATTTTGTTCAGAGGAATGGTTATCAGAACAATTATCGAGGTGGTTACCAGCACCATAATCAACAGAATAACCAGCCCTACAATTACAATCACGCAAGGAATCATCCTGGATTCTCTTATGCAAATCCTCAAGCTGCAGAGCAACCACCACCAGGATTTGCCGTGCAAAACGGAGAAGTGGTAGAGAAGAAGAAGCCAAATCTCGAGGAGATTTTGGCTAAATTCATGGAAGGATCCACAGATACTGTGACTAAGCTGAAACAGGAGATTTCGGGGGTGAACACAAAGGTCGATCAGGTGCAAAAGCACGTGCAGATCATTGAGAATCAAGTCATCCAGATCGCAGATGCCCTTGGGACCAAGCACAAGCCGGGGCAACTTCCGAGCAACACCCAGGTCAATCCCAAGAATCAGAATCAGAGGAATCAAGTGAATGCTATCACTCTGAGAGGAGGCAAGTCCTATGAAGGGCCTGAGCAAGCAGAAGCAGGGGCCCGAGATGAAGAAGAATCCAAAAAAGAGGCCGAAATCGCCCCAGGCGAAGCTCCGTCGACCGACGGAGCATCCTCGTCGATCGACGGAGCCCCAAAAGATGTGTCAATCGAGCCTGATCAGCGTCGATCGACGGCTGCTCCTCAACCGCCAATGAAGAAACCGCCTCTGCCGTATCCGCAGCGGTTTGCCAGGACCAAGAAGAACGAAATATATGCACGATTTCTGGAGACAATGAAGAAGGTGCATATCAACATTCCATTGGTAGAAGCTCTTCAAGAGATGCCCGGGTACATCAAGTTTCTGAAAGACATGGTCTCTCAGAAAAGACCGTTCTTGGAGCATGAGACGGTCAACCTGTTCGAAGAGTGCAGCGCCATCATCCAAAAGAAGATGCCGATCCAAAGGGAGGACCCGGGTTCCTTCACAATTTCTTGTGTCATCGGAGGTGAGACCTTCGGCAAGGTTCTCTGTGATTCAGGGGCTTCAATCAACCTGATGCCGCTTTCAATCTTCAAGCGGCTAAAGATCGGCAGCATCAAGCCCACAACGATCTCACTGCAGATGGCTGATCGATCAGTCTCCTATCCGAAGGGCATTGTTGAAGATGTGCTGGTGAAGGTCAAGGATTTCATAATTCCAGCCGATTTTGTGGTACTTGATATGGAGGAGGATCGAAATATTCCTCTAATCCTTGGGAGACCGTTTCTGAAAACCGGAGGGGCATTGATCGACATCCGAGATGGCAAGCTGACATTCCGAGTGAACAATGAGTCCGTCAAATTCTCAATTTACAAGGCAATGCAGAAGCACGACAATGGAAGTTATGCAGAAGAATGCCACATGATCAATTGCTTCAGCCCGGTAATGTCTTCCCCTTTCACCTGTCTCAAAAGTGAGCCGGATTTCCTGGAGAACTGCCTGCAACACTCCCTTTCCTCATCCACAAATCTGGATGAAGCTACTGAGGGGATCGTAGACCTGGTTGTAGAGCTGGACGTGTTCGAAGAAGTAACTCGAGAGAAAGAACTTAAAAGAGAACCGCTGCCCAGCCACTACAGTAATGCTTCGTCGATCGAGTCCACTGCCTCATCGAGCAAAGCTGCAGCAACAGCTTCGTCGATCGAGTCTGATGCCTCGTCGATCGACGCTCCGAAACCACTCTCGTCAATTGATGAAGATGCTCCGTCGATCGACGGAAACCTGGAGAAGCCGACCTCCAGCTCTGAACCACCAATTCTGGAGCTCAAGACACTCCCATCACATCTCAGGTACGCATTCCTAGGCTCAGACAGCACTTACCCTGTTATCGTTTCTGCTTATCTTTCACAGGGGGAACTTGACAAGCTGTTGCGAGTTTTGCGGACATACAAGTTCGCCATTGGATGGACCTTGGGAGACATCAAAGGAATCAGTCCTTCGCTGTGCATGCATAAGATCATCCTTGAAGAGGATGCGAAACCAAAGAGACAAGCACAACGACGTCTGAATCCCATCATGCAAGAGGCTGTCAAGAAGGAGGTTCTCAAACTCCTTGACCATGGCATGATCTACCCGATTTTCGACAGCAAGTGGGTAAGCCCTACACAAGTAGTAGCCAAGAAAGGAGGAATGCAAATTGTGAAGAACGATGATGGAGAGGAAGTAGCTCAAAGACCGATCACGGGATGGCGAGTCTGCATTGACTACCGAGCCTTAAACTCCGCCACGTGCAAGGATCATTACCCTCTTCCATTCATTGATCAAATGCTAGATAGATTATCTGGTTATCCTTTTTACTGCTTTCTTGATGGTTACTCAGGGTACAATCAGATAGCTGTGGCGCCGGAAGATCAACACAAGACGGCATTCACCTGTCCATATGGAGTATTTGCCTACCGACGGATGCCCTTTGGATTATGCAATGCGCCGGCCACCTTCCAGAGATGCATGATTGCAATCTTCCACGACTTGATCGAGGACATCATGGAGGTATTTATGGATGATTTCTCAGTTTTTGGTAGCTCATTCGATGTTTGCTTGCAGAATCTGGCTACTGTACTTCAGAGATGCACTGAGACAAATCTATGCCTCAATTGGGAGAAGTGCCATTTCATGGTGAGGGAAGGAATCGTGTTGGGACATCGAGTGTCAGCTGAAGGATTGGAGGTAGATCAAGCCTAAGTGATAGCCATTGAGAAGATGCCACCACCAACAAACGTCAAAGCCGTCCGAAGTTTCCTAGGTCATGCAGGATTCTATAGGAGGTTCATCAAAGACTTCTCAAAGGTATCCCGGCCACTGTGCAACTTGTTGGAGAAGGATGTGTCCTTCGTGTTTGATGAAGAATGTCTGGAAGCATTCGAGAGATTGAAAGAAGCGCTGGTAACTGCACCAGTCCTGACTGCACCAGATTGGGATGAGCCTTTCACATTGATGTGCGATGCCAGCGATTATGCTGTTGGAGCAGCTCTGGGCCAAATGAAAGGAAGACTCTTCCATGTTATCCAATATGCCAGCAAAAGTATGAATCCAGCTCAGTGCAACTACACCACGACGGAAAAAGAGATGCTCGCGGTTGTGTATGCGTTCGACAAGTTCCGGCCTTATCTGATAGGCTCAAAAACAATTGTCTGCACTGACCACGCAGCAATCAAGTACTTGTTTGCAAAACAAGATGCCAAGCCCAGACTGATTCGGTGGATTCTGTTGTTGCAAGAGTTCGACTTGGAGATCAAGGACAGAAAGGGGAGCGAGAATGTCATAGCCGACCACCTGTCGAGGCTTGAACCGCCAGTCAAGGGAGATGATCAGCAAGTGACAATCCGAGAGACATTCCCCGACGAACAGGTCTATGCCTTGAGGGACATGAAGGAAATGTATGAATCCAAAACTCCGTGGTTCGCAGATTTCGCCAACTTCTTGGCCAGCGGTGTACTTCCTCCGGATTGCTCCCCTTATGCAAAGAAAAAGTTTCTGCATGACGTCAGATTCTACTATTGGGAGGATCCCTACCTGTGGCGCAGATGTGCTGACGGCGTCATTCGCCGCTGTGTGCCCCAGTCCGAGTGGCACAAAATCTTCGAAGCATGCCATTCATCTCCTACCGGTGGACACCATTCGGCCAATCGGACTGCCTTCAAAATCCTTGCAAGCGGATTCTATTGGCCTTCCATCTATGAAGTCTGTCGTGGATGGATAACGGGCTATGATCGATGCCAGAGGACTGGCAACATATCGCGAAAGAATGAGATGCCACAGACACCGGTGATTGAAGTTGAAATATTTGATGTCTGGGGGATCGATTTCATGGGACCTTTCCCAAAATTGCAAGGATTCACATACATCCTGTTGGCAGTTGATTATGTATCGCGGTGGGTCGAAGCCATTCCGACAGCCACCAACGACTCCAAAGTCGTTATCAAGTTCCTGAAGAAGCTGATGACAAGATTCGGAACACCGAGAGCCCTGATCAGTGATGGGGGATCACACTTTTGCAACAGATGGCTCTCATCTCTCCTTGCCAGATACGGAGTAAAGCACCGTGTCACCACCCCATATCACCCTCAAGGGAATGGGTTGACGGAATTATCCAACAGAGAAATCAAGCAGATATTGGAGAAGACGGTCAAGCAAAGAAAGGATTGGGCGGCAGTTCTCGATGATGCACTTTGGGCATACCGCACCGCCTACAAAACACCGATTGGGACATCTCCGTATTAGCTGATCTTCGGAAAATCATGTCACCTTCCTGTCGAGATGGAGCACAAAGCTTGGAGGGCGGTGAAAGAATTGAATTTGGATTGGAAGACAGCCACAGAAGACCGCGCCATGGCACTAAATGAATTAGAAGACTTTCGGGACGAGGCCTATGAGAACAACGTCATCTACAAGAATCGAGCGAAGAGATTCCACGACAAAAAGATCCGCTCGCATTTCTTCCATTCAGGTGATAAGGTTCTCCTCTTCAAATCCCATCTTCGATTCATGCCTGGAAAGCTACAATCAAAGTGGGCCGGACCATACACCGTGATCTGCCAGTTTATGAACGGTGTAGTCGAACTAGCTGGCCAAGATGGAAAGAATTTCAGAGTGAACGGGCAAAACCTGAAACCGTACTACACCCCTCTTCAGATTGGAGCAGTGGAGAAGTACTACTTGAACCGCCCTTAAAAGTCAGGTATTGTTGAGCTTGCGACAATAAACCAAGCACTGGTTGGGAGGTAACCCAACAGTTTCCTGTTTTATTTATTTCTTTTATTTTTCGAGTCAGTTCAGTTTCGTTTTTTTTTCTAAATTGTGTCGAGTCCAGTCGGGCCACGACGATCGTCAAAAATTGGCATCGATCGATGAGGAAAAACTTCCGCGTCGATCGACGCCATTTCCCGTCGATCGACGAGGAAAAATGGGCTTCATCGATCGACGAAGACCCCTCGTCGATCGACACGGTCGGTTCTGGGCCGCGAACAGAGATGGGTTTTTAAACCCCCTCACCTCATTTTCTTCCTCACAAACACAAACACACGCACGGTTTTTCTCTCCCAACCCCACATTCGAACTTTTCTCTCCAAAATTGTCAAAAATCAACCAAGGTATGTATATTAACACTCTCCTTTTCGATTATTTCACATGATTTGAAGGATTTGAGCATGATTTTGGACAAAAATTGAGTTTGGAGCCCTTGTTTTCATTTTTGCAAATTTTGTCGATTTCGTTGCTATTCGTGGTGATTACTCGATATGGTTTGTGGTTTTCATCGATATACTTGCTCGTGATTGATTTGTGCTTGAGTTTCATTGAATTTTTCATACAAATGTTTGGGGGGAATTTTTCTTGTTTGGGTGATTTTCTAGCTTTATTATGTCTGGACCAAATTTTGTCAAACGTGATGATAATAGGCTAGAATTGAGAGTGAATTGCATGAATGTCGAACCAATTTTGCTTGGGTACATCGATTTCTTCGGATTTTTGCTCAAATTTGATATGCTTGCATTGGGATTTTGTGAAGAATGGTGATGAATTTTGACAAATCCTTTCACTACCCTTGCAGATTGACAATGGACTTCCAACCCACATTCACCAAACGGTCTCATCAGAAGCGTTACGAGAAGTTCTTGGGGGAAGAGTTCGCGATTTGGCAGACACTCTATCCCTGCCCTGAGATAATGCAACTGCTGGGTATTCGTGACGACGTCAAGAACCTCTTGGAGAGGATTGGTTGGGGTGCGTGGGTGACAGGCCGTTGGCCAACTTATCCGGCTTTGGTCTTGGAGTTCTTTGCATCACTTCGAGTCTTTGAGGTCAAGCCCGGAGCAGAGCCTACCACAATTGGGTTCCAGCTGATGAACAATTACCACGAGCTCCCAAGGAACAAGCTCGAGGAAATTTGGGGAGTCTACGCAGGGGGAGATGGTGTTCCTCCCCCAAGCTTTGACAGTGCTCGCTTCTGGTCCCAAATCGCTGCAGATGCCAGCGACGACTTGCGCGTGTTCGACTCGGGGAATTTGAAGGCTTCTTCCATCGACAACCCTATTTTCAGATACATCCAGAGATGTATGGGGGTATCGATTTCCGGCAGGCACGAGAGCGGCAAGGTCAGAATTGGAGAACTCTACGCCCTCTACTGCATGCTGACGGAGGGGAAGTTCAGCTTCGGAGCGTTTGTCATGGACCATTGGAGGAAGCAAATCAAGGCCAAGAAAGGCAACATTTGGAGCGGGGGGTTGATCACCCCGATTGCAGATTTTGTGGGGATTGACTTGTCACAGTTTGAGGAGCTCGATGATGACAACCGAGGTCTTGGCACGGGGGCTTTGGTGAGGATGATGATGATTTCGCCGCGGGAGAGAGGTTGGTCCCTGCGGATGTCCAATGGAGACCGGTTTCCACTGCCGAACCGGTACCTCACACACGTCACCGATTATCACTTCCGTGATAATTGGTTGATGAGCACCCCCGCACACATGAGGTTGATGACCGGTGGACAAGGTGGTCCAGGCACCTCCAGACTCCGACACCGACCACTGACCCGGCCAGACCAGAGTGAGCCACAGCTGCCCCCAGAAGCTAATGAGGAGGACGAGGACGAGGATGACGAGGGAGGACAGCACATTCCCGACCAGACTGGAGGACAGCCGCCCCACCACTTCACGGGAGAGTCTTCATCTTCCGGGGTGGATCTGGCGACGATCTACCAGTTCATGCAGCAGCAGGCTCAGTTGTTTGCAGCAGAAAATTCGCTGCAGGCAAACTTTCGGCGGAATGTGAACACGAGGTTGGATAACCTCGATGTTCAGATGCGGCAGCTGCTCCTCAACACGCAGCCTCAATCCAGTTCCCAGCCCCAGCAGAGTGTTCGACAGGACCCCCGCCGCCGACTGCCAGTGTGGGCATCTTCCGATGTTCAGATGGAGGATCCTTCCGATGAGGAGGAATGAGGTATCGTTTCTCTTTTTCCTTATCTAAGTTTCAAACTTTTCCACTCCTTCGAGTGAATAAGTTTGGGGGGATGATGATAGGAAAAGGGAAACGTTTGTTTGTTTTCATTTTTTTCTGCTTTTTGTTGATTTTTCATTGTTTTTGATGTTTTTTGTTTTTTTCTGAACCATCACTTCCGTGTTCTTATGCTTCAAGTTTGAACAATTGCTCTTTGCATGGCTTTTTACTGAAAATTAGTATTTTCGAACTCTTGGGTTGTGATACTTGTTTTAGGCAAATAGTCTGAGCATTGTTTAGGAGCTTTTGAACATAGGACAGTCGGAACTTTTTGATTATGATGGTGTTATGACTACTTACTTGTCTTTGCTTGAACTAGAATTATTGATTGATAATCGAGATATTTCCTGATTAAGAATGATAATCTATGTGATAGAGTAGCCGATGATAGAAGCTGTTTTGTTTGATATGTTGATTTTTGAAACTTAAATCTTAGCATGATGACTGTTCGAAATTGGTTAATTATTAAGGAGCAACGAAATTTCTACCTTGTGAGATTTGTGCCAATTGTTTTCGTTTGATGAGTGACAAAGTTGTTAGATTTATTTCCTAGAATTTGACGAATTTCTCTCTTGAGATTGCATTAAGTGTGGTAATAGGGTGAAAATGATTTTAGGCATGTTCTTTCGTAGCCCATCTCCCATACACTAACCTTAAATCTTCACTTGTAGCCCCTTTGAGCCTTGAATGAATTTTTCTTTGATTAGAAGGGTTGATGAATAAGATGATTGTGATTTATTGGATGGTGTGAATTGTGGGAATGTGATGAGAGGCCAAGTGCGAAAAAAAAAAAAAAAAAAAGAGAGAAAAGAAAGAAATTTTGATTTGAGGGTTTCTATGGGAAAAGTTAGAAAAAAAAAAATGAACACTAGTGAAAAAGAGAAAGAAAGAAGTGAGGGAAACTTACTTATGTTGTTCATAAAGCAAGTTCTTAGGAACCCCGAGAATGATGAAAAGAAAAGAAAGGAAACGAACAAGATTGTGTGTGAAAATAGAAAAAAAAATGATGTGGTTATGATATGTTTAAGTCTTTGGGTTTGATTGAAATATTTTGAGTCACTTAGCCAAAAATATCTTACCTATTAGGTAAGCCACATTACAACCAAATGAAGACCTTTCTGATTCCCTGAAAAACCGCACTAACAAGCAGTGGAGAGATGAGAAATTTGTCAAACCTATGGTGAAATAAACTAAAACTTTGATTGTGTGAAGTTTCAAAACCTTTTTGCTTGATTGAGCGATGAGTGCAAACACTGCCCGGTGAGGTTTCTCCTTAATAGTTTACCAATGAGAATTTGTTTGAATTGTATGATTTATGTGAATGAGTGAAACATAGCTTGCAAAAGAGGCTTGTGAGGCCTTGCACACTTCTATCTGCACTTTGATTAGAATACTTTTCTGTAAATTGATCGAGGACGATCAATGGTTTAAGTTTGGGGGAGTTGATAAGTTAGGATTTTCACCAACTTATCTTATAGTTCTTTGACTGATTGTGTAGTGTTTAGATCGTTTTTGTACTTGTTTTCATGCATGA
>JAPKLW010012084.1:0-10414 GCA_026898455.1 Plectranthus barbatus
AAGCGGTCGCTGATCCAGCTGAAGAGTGTCCATCCAGAGATGAAGGATGTGCTGGAAAAAGGGCCGATAGAGATTACCAAGACACAACATGCGTTGGGTGATCGGCCAGCCGCAGAGGTTCCAAAGCCTCAAGACGAGTGGAACGCTGAAGATAGGAGAAGGAATCAGCTGGATTCCGTTGCTCTTGACATGATCCTATCTTGTCTCCCTGAACCATTGATGGAGGAAGCCCTCCAGTTTGAAAGTGCCAAAGAAGTTTGGGACTTTATTAATGGTCTTTGTCAAGAAACTGACCAAATGAAACGCAATAAATTGCAGGTGGCAGTTGACAAGTATGAATCCTTCCAGATGCTAACTGGAGAAACCATCAAGGAGATGGAGGCGAGATTCAACGCCATTGTCAGCGAGCTAAAGGCATTGGGCAGGACGTGCACGAATGAAGATCTTAATGCCAAGATCTTGTCCAAGATGCCTAAGGAGGATTGGTTTGTGAAAACCACCGCACTCAAGGAGAAAGATTTATCTAGAATGACTCCTAAAGAGGTTTTTGCTCAGTTGCAGGCACATGAATGGGACATTCAGATGGTGAATAAGAACGAGGCCATCAGGAATGTTGGATCCCCCAGCGTTAAAGCTCAGGACGAGGCGTACTTCGTCAAAAAGGACTTCAATTGGAAGCACAAGAAGCCCTTCCATGCTGAGAGACCCGCTGCACAGCACAACCAGCCGAAGGAGATCCAGTCCGCATCAGGATCTCATTCCAAAGGCGGCGAGAGCTCTATCGCTGAACTAGAGCAACAGATGAAAAGACTGGCTATCCTTCTGGAAAAAGCCAAGTCAAAACAGGGAGTTTCTTCTAGCTCATCTGACGGAAAATTTGTCAAGAGAGCTCCTCGTGCCTGTTTTCAGTGCCAATCCCCTGATCACTTAAAGTTTGAATGTCCACAGGTGGACAAAACTGAGAGGGAAAGGCTGAAGAAGCTCTTTGAAGAGCGTGCTTCCAAGGCTGTTGCCAAAGCCATGCTGACCAGGACGGAGGTGCCTGACATACCCGATCATGATGATGGGGAGTTTGAGTCAGATGGAGAGTCAGAAGAAGAAGCTCTCCTGGCATTTATGGCAGCTCTCGGAGAAGAGCTAGCTGAAGAAAATGCTGACAATGAGGAAGAACTGGCACTTGCTGCTGATAATGAGGTACAATCAGTTCCTCAATTGCATATCATGCCAGTACAAATCATAGACGATTCTGAGTCGCATTGCTCCGACTCAGAAGACGTCACTTTAGATGTTCTTCAGCATGAATTTTTAAAATTTTATGAAATAAAAAATGTTTTGGCTGGTGAAAATGCTTCGCTGAAAGGTCAAATTACTGTTTTGACCAGTGAGATTGAAAAATCGAGGTCCATCAGCTAAGAGCTAGCAAGTTTGAAAAAGGCTCATTCTGAATTGCTCCAAGATTTCCAAATTGCAAAAACTGAACGAGATAACTTTCACAATCTCGTTCTGGAGCAAGAAAACAAAATCAATTTTCTAAATAAAGGCTCGAAAGACTTGGAGGCAGCTCTAAGTCATTGGAGAAAGCCTTCTGATAAGTCCGGGTTGGGATTTACAAAAGATTTGAGCATAAATCAGCCCGAACAAATTAGTACTGGTAAGGGTAAGGGCCAACTGGCAAATGCATCAGCACCAGCTGGTTATGCCAGTCAGTCCCGTGTGGCTGATCAGCACAGGAACCATAAGTCCAGATACATAGGTGAGTCATCAAGAAAAATCCTCAACTGGCAAGATCCTCTGCTGACAGGACGCCAGCACACCCCAGGACGCAGACTAAGCCGAATTATTCGAAGGCAAGGAAGTCAGCGTCAGCTGCCAGTAGAATCCGACAGCCAGCACCAGCTGTCAAGGGATTCCACGCACAACCTTACAAGTATGCCAGTTGCCAGCATACTTACAAGGGATCCAAATCTCAGCGGAATACTGAGAGGAGGATATTTCCCGATAGGAGGAACACCAATCGGAGGCCTGAGCCCAATCAAAACCTTTTCTCAAGGGCTGGGAAGGCTAATCATCGTGGCCCTCAATTTCAGAGACCACCAAGGCAACACGATCAGTCGGAAAGAAATTTCCGACACTCTTGGAGGAAGAATACCTCCAGAGGATCTGCACACACAGCCACACCTTCCAAAACCATGCATTATTTTAGAAGGAAGGGAAAGGCCACGAGTGATGTCAGCAAGGATAACACCGAGCTGAAAATTACTCAAGTCTGGATTCCGAAAGGAATGATCCAGAGATCTAACCCTGCAGGACCCGCTGATGATCGGGGACCTAAATGATCTCATTTTTCTTGCAGGAACAGGATCATGCGTATCAGCTTCAGAGGTCGAGCGAGTGGATCATAGACAGTGGTTGCTCCGCTCATATGACTGGTGAGGAGTTTCTGTTTTCTGAGCTCACCAAGGTCAGAGGACCTCCAGTTATCTTTGGTGATAACTCCAAGGGCCGAGTTATCAGCAAGGGATGCATAGAGAAAGATGATGTGCGTATTGTCAACGTATCCCTTGTTACCAACCTGAAGCACAACCTCCTGAGCATCAGTCAGCTGTGCGACAATGGTTATACCATTGTGTTTGACAAGTCTGGGTGCCAGATCAAGAATGAAGATTCTGGTGAGACCAAGCTGAAAGGTGTCAGGAAAGGAGGCCTTTATGTCGTTGACTGGCAAAGCGGGAAGACTGATACATGCTTTGTAGCCACCAGTTCCATGGAAACTAACTGGCTGTGGCACAAAAGGTTAAGTCATCTGAACTTCAAAACTATTAATTACCTAACCAAGCATGATCTTGTAGATGGTCTTCCCAAGGGCGGGTTCAAGAAGGAAGGAATTTGCAAGGCATGCCAGCAAGGCAAACAAACCAAGAAGTCCTTCAAGAGCCAGTCACCTGTTTGCCCCAGTACCAGTCAGGTACTTGAGCTGTTACATATGGACCTGTTTGGACCAGTAACGCCGCAAACCATTGGAGGAAGACGATACTCGCTGGTGGTAGTCGATGACTACTCGCGCTATACCTGGGTAAAGCTTCTCAGAACCAAGGATGAGGTGAAGATCATTCTTCCAGAATTGATCATCCAAGCTCAGAAACAGAGAGAAGCTGTGGTAAAGCGAATTCGATCAGACAATGGGACTGAATTCTGCAACGGTCCGCTGATGGATTTTTGCGCGGAGGCCGGGATCAAGCATGAAAAATCTACACCAAGGCAACCGCAGCAAAATGGACTGGCAGAACGTAGGAACAGGACGCTGAAAGAAGCAGTCCGGTCCATGCTGGCTGAGTCCGGCTTGGGACAGAGTTTCTGGGGAGAAGCGTTGGTGACTGCCTGCTACACTCAGAATAGAAGCGGGATCAACGACAGACTCCAGAAAACTCCCTACGAAGTGTACTTTGGTCGTAAGCCTTCTATAGCTCATCTTCGTGCATTCGGTTCACCATGTTATATCCATAATAATGGGAAGTCGAAGTTAAATGCTTTCTCGCCTAAGGCTGATGAGGGTGTGTTTGTCGGATATGGACATCCCTCTCACAAGGGCTATAGAGTATTTAACAAGACTACCCAGCTTGTGGAAATAACATGCAATGTTGTTTTTGATGAAGCTACTTTAGTGCGCAGGACCTTACGCCAACTGGCTGAAGATGTTCCTGAGGTCGAGGATGTCAGCAACCAGTTGGGCAGGAATTCTTCCGATGCTCAACCAACTGGTTCGACTAGACCTATGAATGGATCATCTTCACAACCAGTTCCCTCAGGTGCCCATCAGCAACCTGAGAGGGTCGGTGATGCAAATGATCTTGCTGAGACCTTACACTCAATCTCCCTGAGTGGACCTAGCAACAATCTAGGGGGAATCCCTACTGGCCTTTTTGTAGAAGAAGGTAATGATGAACCAGCTGGATTGGAGATACCAGCTGATACTGACAACGTTGGTGAAGGTTCAGACAACCAGTCAGAAGGTGATGCTGATGAAGTTGTTCCAACTGGTGAAGGTCCAGCACCAGCTGATGTTGCAGCCCCGACTGGTGGAAATGTGGAAGCACCAGTCGTCAGGACAGATGAACCTAGTTCACAGCCGGCACCAGCAGTCGCTGGTCCTCCCAAATGGCTGAGGGATCACCCAACCGATGCTATTCTCGGTGATCCGGAAAGTTCTATTAAGACCCGACACGGCAGTGCGCTCCTGAGTTGCTTTATTTCTCAAATGGAACCTACTTCCATAGGAGTGGCGCTCGAATCTGCCGATTGGATCAATGCCATGCAAGAGGAGCTTGCAGAATTCACTCGCAATAACGTTTGGGACTTGGTGGAGAGACCATCACATCAGTCAGTGATTGGCACCAAGTGGGTTTTCAAGAACAAGCGAGATGAGAATGGCACCGTGGTCAGAAACAAAGCTCGATTAGTCGCCAAAGGTTACAGGCAGTGTGAAGGGATCGATTTCGATGAGACCTTCGCACCAGTTGCCAGAATGGAGGCGATACGACTGTTCCTTGCTTATGCAGCGTATCACGGCTTCACAGTGTTCCAGATGGATGTGAAGAGCGCCTTCCTGAATGGCGAACTAAAAGAGGAGGTATATGTCGAGCAACCTCCAGGCTTTGAAGTTGGCACCAAGGTGTACAAGCTGAGAAAGGCCCTGTATGGATTGAAACAGGCGCCCAGGGCTTGGTACGAAATGCTGTCACAATTCCTCACCAGCAATGGATTTCGGAAAGGGAAGATTGATAGGACTCTCTTTCTTCTCAAGGATGGTGGTGACATGCTAATGGTGCAGATCTATGTAGATGACATCATATTCGGATCAAGGAATATAACTCTCTGCGAGAAGTTTTCTCAACTGATGCAGACATCATTTCAGATGAGTATGATGGGCAAGTTAACATACTTTCTCGGACTCCAGGTCCAGCAGTCAGCTGATGGAATTTTTATCAGCCAGCGGAAGTATACGAAGGATTTAATTCAGAAATATTGCCCAGAGAAAACTAAGTCCCTCAGAATACCTATGAGCACCAGTTGTCAAATATTTCTTGATGAGCAAGGTGAATCAGTTGATCCTACCATTTACCGAGGAATCATTGGATCACTTCTCTATCTCACAGCCAGCAGACCCGACATTTCGTACTCAGTCGGAGTGTGTGCCAGATTTCAAGCCAATCCGAAAAGGTCACACATGGAAGCTGCAAAGAGGATAGTGAAATATCTGAAGGGGACTGAATCTCTTGGAATATGGTATCCCAGGAATGATGAGCTTACACTCATTGGATATTCAGATTCAGACTTCGCTGGATGCCGTATTGACCGAAAGAGTACCAGTGGTACGTGTCAGTTTCTAGGACACAAGCTAATCAGTTGGTTTAGCAAGAAGCAGCACTCAGTTGCTACATCTACCACTGAGGCTGAATATGTTGCCGCTGCCAGTTGCTGTGCTCAAATAATTTGGATCAAGCAACAACTGGAGGATTATGAAGTGGACACTGGCTGTGTTCCAATCTATTGCGACAACAACAGTGCTATGTGCATCACGAAGAATCCGGTTCATCACTCCAGAACCAAGCACATAGATATTCGACATCACTTCATTCGTGATCATGTCGAGAAGAAGGATGTCAGCGTGGACTATATCAGAACTGAAGATCAACTGGCTGACATCTTCACCAAGCCACTGCCAGAAGCAAGATTCAAGGAGTTGTGCATCAAACTCGGTCTTATGGAGATTGATGTGAGCCCCAATGATGAGGAAGAATGAGTCCCAGCTCTCATTCTGTTCTTGATCTTCTGGAGGACGCTGATTACGACTAAGTCCAAGCTCTTAGTTGTTTTTATTTAAGTGGTATCTCTATCTAACAAGTGGTGTCTACTGGCGGAATCTTGCCAGCATAGGCCATCAGTTGAAGCGAAATTGGGTCCCAGCTCCCAATTCCAAGAGAAGAGAAGATTATGCGGAATAAAATTGAGTCCAAGCGCTCAATTTTCCATCTTTCCAGTTGCCAGCTGATAACTGATGGAAGTTTGCCAGCAGCAAGTACTATCAGCAAGTGGTATCAGTTGCTAACTGATGAAGAGGCCAACCAGTTAGGGGGAAGTATGCAACTGGTATATGCTACTGATGACCAGTCATTCCAGCTGTCTCAAAAAAGGCGGGATCGTTCAAATCCAAGTAGCGTGTACAGCCCTCAGAATTTAATGCGGCATTTAATGCCACATTTAATGCGCACAGTGTCTGCGCAGTCCGACGTTTGGTTGCCACCAATCGCTGAGCGCCACGTCAGCTACACGGCGTAGCCCACGTCAGCACGACCGCGCACGTCGCACAGGGAACCGGGCCTGCTGATGACCGTCGATCCTCGCTTGCTGAGCGTCAATCTTGATCGTCTGATCCTACATGGACTTGGGTATAAATACCCGATGCCTTTCGACGGAAA
The DNA here is from genome assembly GCA_026898455.1 of Plectranthus barbatus. NCBI lineage: Eukaryota > Viridiplantae > Streptophyta > Magnoliopsida > Lamiales > Lamiaceae > Plectranthus > Plectranthus barbatus. Next base: position 6,477 of record JAPKLW010012084.1, read on the forward strand.
AACCTTTTACGATCATTCAATTTCAGAAACCCTACTCTCTCAAGCTTTTCTTAAGATTTCTTCTGAAATTATGGCTTCATCTTCCCGACAACCAGATGTCAACCCACCATCTACATCTTCTTCGTCTGGTTCACCAGACTTACCTGTCGCAGAAGCCCACATGCCAACTTACACTGGCATCACACAGATGGACGATGTAGACTACACACTTCCATTCGCCCGCCTGGTTCAGTTGAACAAACCAGCGACCAGGGCTCAACTCTCGAACGCGCAAATCAGGGCGGCGCAAGTTCAGAAAGAAAAAATTCTGAACGAGAAGCTGGCGCGCAAGAATTTTGGAGCGGAGTTGATCGAGATGATCGACCGGGATGGCCTTCGACAATATCTGACGGCAAGGCCCGAGACCTTCCATCCGCATATGGTGGCGGAGTTCTATGCACGGGCCGTGATTGCTGACGGGAGGAAGTCCTTCACCACTTCCGTCTTCGGCCATATGATCACTGTCAGCGCCGAATACCTCGCCGACTTGTTCGGATTGAGGAACGAGGGAATGGAGATAGCCACCTACTTCCACAACAATGTAGAGGAGTTCAGGAGGCGGTGGGTTCAGTGGAAGAGGGAGGGGGTGATGAGTTTTCGCACTGGAATGCGGAAGTCAGAGATGGACGACTGGTGGCAGATGGTGTGCGACATCGTCGTCAGGATGCTGCAGTGCGAAGTTGGCTCATATGCTGAGTTGAGCCTGCGCAAATTCTCCGTGATGTGCGCGCTGGTGGATGGAGTGGAAGGGAACTGGGCCGAGTTCTTTTTCGGGAGACTGCGGGAGAATGTTGATCGCAACATCAACATTCCAATTGATGGGACGTTCACTCACTCCGTATCCTTTGGGCTGCGGATCAGCCATATTTTGGAGATGGAGATTGGAGATGGAGTGGACCAGGGGGAGCAACTGGTGAGTTCGGATTTCATTCCGCCCACCAAGGAGCAGGCAAAGCTGCCCCGCCCTGACTACCATAAGCCGCGGAGGCTGAAGGGAAAGACAGCAGTCGACCCAGCCACGGTTGTTTCCGAGGAAGAAGAGGAGGATAAGGGGGAACAGGTGCCAGTCATGGCACAGCCGCTGACGGAGGAGGCAAGGGCCGAGTTGAAAAGGAAGATGGAGACTGAGTCTCTTTTTACCCAAATGGTGCAGGCGGAAGTGGAGGCTTCTGGCAGTCGCCCTCAACCAGTTATGCAGGCGCCAGTCACCAAGAAGCCCTCCCGCAAGAAGGCGAAGACCTCTCAGCACCAGCAGCCCCCGCAAGCCGTGGCATACAACCCCGAGTCTGGGAAAATCTCCATCCCAGTTAAGCGCAATATTTTGGGCCTGACTGAGGAGGAGACGCTGGAGAAGATGACTCGCAAGCGCAAGCGAGTCATGACCAAGGCGCAGAAGGCTGAGGAGCACGCCAAGAGGACAAGGAGTGCTTCCTTGGTGAGGAAGAAGCAGGCAAAGTCAAGGCTCCGGGCTCTGCTGGTGAAGCAGAAGAGAGAGGCGAAGCTGGCGGCCAGGGATGAGCGCTTTGCTCAGATCAAAGCTGAGACTGAGGCCAGGCGCCAGGAGGAAATAGAGGAGCAACTGAGGCTGGCGACCAGGGGCAAAGGGAAAGCCCATGAAATTCCGAGTGCCAGCCGATCCGCACCAGCACCGCAAGGCGAGCTTCTTTCTGAAGAGACATTTGAACACCTGGTGGTGCTGGGCACTGACGAAGAGGTATTCAATCTGGTTGATGATTACAAGGAAGAGGAAGTGGCTGAAGTCCCTCCACCCACGCAAGGGGGTGGTGGAGGTGATGAAGAAGTCCCACTGGCTGCGCAAGGGGAAGCCAGTGGAGGAGCTGCGGAAGACCCGCTGACTGCGCAAGGGGAAGCCAGCGGAGGAGTAGAAGAACGGGCGACCATCCCGGTAAAACTGGCGGATTCTTCTGAGGATCAGGAGAAGGTAGTGGTGGAGGAGCAAGCCACTGAGATGGAGGTAGAAACTGGTGGCAAGGCTGCTGACAAGGCTCCAATGATCAATCTTGAAGATGAGGAGCAGCCACCAGTAGTCCAGCGCTCTACTATCCAGAGGATGGAGCCCAAGGATTTATTTCCCGATTTCGAGGCTGAGCTTAAAGCTCGTGCCAGTCGCCCCCGTTCCTCAGATGCTTCGACATCCACATCCGGGCGACCAGCGGCATCCTCCTCGACACCAGCACGTGCAGAGCCCCGTCACAGGCAACCTTATATGCTGGGTGTCCACCATTACCATCATATTGATGAGGAGACCTACGAGGCGCAAGTGACAGGAGTCCATAGGTGGGAGCGTCGCGGGGAACTGGCATTCTACAACTCAAGGGTGCCAGAATTCTCCATGTTCCATATCATTCCCACCAGCGGCCTTCCCCACCAGTCAGTCTACGCCATGAGGATATATGACTGGTGCTTGCCGTTGCAGCCAGTAGAGTACTTCAATCGTACTCTGTACGAGTATGCTGCGAATATCTCAGTAGAAGTGGAGGACGTTGTCGATGAGGAGTTATTCGACGACTTCCAGGATTTGTGGAGGGAGAACGCGGATCTCTTCCTGGAGCTCCGGCGGTGGAAAATTTTCGACCGGTGCCACCGCCAGCTGACGGTGGAGAAGAGGGCGGTTCTTTATGCCAGGCTTGGATTGGGTTACTGGCGTGCGGAAGAGGAGTGGGCTAACTCCTTCATGGATACAGATGCTGATAGCCCCCAGCAGCTGTCGGTCAGGCGGATCAAGCGCCGTATGGAGAAAATTGCTACATACCGCAGGCTGACTGGTAGCTCCGGCCTTCCGCGACCAAGGAAAATCGCCATACCTTTTCTCCAGTTCCACCGATCCAGCCGTGGCTACCAGATGATATACGCGCTCAGACGCATTGAGATACTGGTAGCTCTCCCGACGATCCTCCCATACTTTGGCATCTTGTTCGACATGGCGGCCACTGCATTGCTGATTGATCATGTGGTGGAGGAGGATCCATCCCACCCTTGGTGGCTGACCACTGCAGTCGCTGGTGTTCCCAATGTTGTATCCCTTGAACACATCGACTGGCAGGTGGTGGAAGTTGATACACCCACCGTTTCCGAACAATTGCCGCCAGCATCAGCTGAGATGCTGGTGGAGGAGTCAGCAGCAGAAGAGGAGTCAGTAGCAGTCGCTGCAGTCCCAGCAGAAGCATCAGCCGCTGCAGAGCCAGTAGTGGAGAGGCCAACTGGAGCTGACACTGAGATGGCTGAGGCCTCATCTGATGTGCTCTCTACTTCTCTGGCGCTGTCAGCAGAGCCTCTCTCCGAGGTCCATCCGCCTGCGCAACTGGTTGCTCTCATTGATGCCAGGATGGACCAGCGTTTTTCCTCCTTCCGAGCAGAGATGGCGCAACAAATGGAGGCCTTCACCTCTGGGGTGAACTCCTTTTTGGTGCGGATCCAAGAGGGGGAAAGGGCGCGAGCAGTCGCTGAGGAGGAAAGGGCTCGGCTTGCTGCAGAAGAGTGTCGCATTGCTACTGAGGAGCATTTGAAGAGGGAACAAGATATGGCGGCTCTTACAGAGATCTTGAGGAATTTAGCAAATCGCAGTCAATCACCTGGATCCTCATCTCAGCCATAGGTCTTGTACTCTTCATTTTTTGTGTAAGTAATTTTGTACCAGTCTAGACTAGTCAGTTGTCCTTCCTGTACTTGTAATTTCACATCATTAATGGATTGATTACTGACGGGTTGACGACAATTTCTCATTGTCCAACTAATGTCTACTGATTTTTACTTACCAGCTGAACTTACACATTTTGTGTAATCAGCACCAGCACTCCATTTGATATTTTTTAATTCTAACCTGGCTCAGATTCTTACTTCATAATTTAATCGAGCAATATCTCTCCCAGTTTGAGGGG
>JAPKLW010012085.1:0-10414 GCA_026898455.1 Plectranthus barbatus
GTGGCTCGATCATTTCCCTTATTTATGTACTTAAAGAGATACTTGATAGATCTCGATTGATTGCACCATTCCACGTTCATGTGAGCTTCATACTTGATCAATAGATATTTGTTGTGTGGAACAATATATCTATTATCCAAATCAACTCCATTTTTGTAAATCGTCCTGCCATTATTCCTGCGTCTGTATTGAGGATAGCCATCCTGATCAACAGTGCTCTCTTCCAAGAAGTTTTTTGGGAAATGCTTTGTACATTTACCTGCAGCCATGCAAGGTGAATTCATTCGAGCAATACCACACGGTCCATGAATCATGAATTCAGATACAGCTTTGTAATAGCATTCATCTTCGTCTTTGTCAGGTATTTCAGCTGATATAATCTTATCTATATCAGAACTTGTTGGATACTTGTCTTCATTAGATAAAAATAAGAGAATATGCGCATGAGGCAAATCCCTTTTTTGGAATTCAATCGTGTATATAGTTGTGAAAAGAAAAATATGAACTTATTAAAATTTTATCGTAAATAAATAATTATGTAAAATTTAGAGTATTATAAAGTAATATACCTGCCCGAATATTTCAAAAAACTTTATTGTGTCGAAGGTCTTTCATCAAAGCATCTAATTTGATTTTAAAGACTCGGCAAACTACATCGGGTCTATCTTCAGGGTTTAGACTCTGACTTTCCAAAAATCTAACAATCTTCAGCCACTTTGGATTACATGTAAATGTTATGAATAGATCTGGATATCCAACCCATTTACATATTGCCATAGCATCTTGATAATTCTGAAACATATAGCGAGCACCTCCGGTGAAAGAAGACGGTAGAATAACTCTCTTGCCTTGTGTAGCAGGATCATTTTCTCCCCTTAAAATTGCATCACTAAGACCCTTATAAATTTCACAACGTACACTTTTATGATTGAAACGAATGTAATTCAATCGTGATGTCTCAATCATCGTGTATGTGTCTACGACAAATTGTTGAAACAATCGTCTAGATCGATGAATATGAGATGATTCATTCATCCGCTCATGAAAACGGTATGAGAAGAACTCCTTTGCTGTAACAGTGGTTCTTGCAATGGAATTGGTATTTGTAACAATTGCATAGGGTATATTGAGCATATAACCATCCTCACCGTACGGAAAAAGCAAAGGATATTGAAGGGCCAAATATGATGGATGCAATTCACTTATCCGTTGCACTGACCCATTTTTACTCTCAATTATTATGTCTCTATTTCCCAATGACTCATCAAAGTCACCCACAATCAATGCTCCAACTTCAGGTACAGATGGCAGATTATAAGTCCTTGCATCTCTAGTCCTATTGCTTAGCATAGTCAATTGGACATTTGTCTCACAATTATATTGAATCTTATCGCGTGCCATCCGAAACGACTTGACCAATATGTTATGTTCGTCCAACATTGATAGAAGTTCAGCTGCAATACCCTCATGAATACTATCTGAATTTGTTGAACTCCTGAATGGTAATAATAAATAAAAATATTTTTAAAATGTTGGAGAATAGATAAATACTTGGTTTAAAAAAATTATAATAAATAATGAAAATGAGAAGTACCTGACAGATAGTATTCTATTATTTATTTCGTTGTGGGTGTCAAAAATGTACAACTGAGCAAATTTTGGAGTTTGACCTTCATTGGGTAATAAACTACATATTCGATGATAATTCTGACCACCTAGTTTGAAAATAGGAGGTGAACCACCTTTATTTATAGTATAATCTATTTTTCCACCCATGGACGTAAAACAAAACATATTATTAAAGGATCGGACACTCTCTTGAAAATGTCTACTATTGGGATGAAATCCGTGGAAGAGATCATGTAGGACTTTAGGAGGGTTTCGAAGTTTAGGAAGCTTGATTCTCCCACTCGAACAACATAGAGCATATGTAGGATTTTTGGGCATATAGTCTTTACGTTGCCTCTCATGATACCAAAATAGAGCGCCACAATGCTTACAAACATGAATTGGATCTCCAATATCACAATACCCTGTTGGATAAAGTTAAATAATTATTTATAATTCATTGTAAACATAACAATATTGTGAAGTACGAAAATGCGAATATGTAAGTTTGACACACGGTTGTCAAACTTACTCGCATTAACAGGTTAATGTCAAACTTTCTCTGCCTATCGATGTCAAAGTTTATCTGCTTTGAACTTTGACACCTCAGTGTCAAAGTGTGAATCTGTTTGTTACTAACTAACTCCTATTTTGTAGGGATCTGGTTACTAGCTTGTTGACTACGTTTTTGCACGTCCTATTTAATAGGATTAAAATATATTATCATATACTAAGTATATATTATTATTTACATTATTTATTTTTAATTCTAGGTTGTTAAATAAGTTCCTAAATAATAGGGAGCACCTCTATATTGTTACCTAACCTCCACGTGAGTTTGTGGACGTTTATTCTTGTGTATAAACAGGTAATGAACGTGGAAGAAGCACGATTCCATTGCCAAGTAGTGGAGGAAGTGCTCGAGTGCTCCAAGTCCTATAAATACGAGACGAAGAAGACTAGACGTGTGTGGATCAGAGATTAGACACTTCTTCATACGAGTCAAGGCTGAATCGTCTCACCAATCATTCATCAAGCGCACGAAGTCTACAATCGAGTTGTGGAATCCATCTCCGGAGAGTGAATCCTACGGTGGAGGAGCATATTGGGTTGTATCGTGTAATTGGGTTTGGTTGTTTTCGTAGAATTACTTCAAGGGAGTGAACCAAGAAGGAATTCTATTTTGCTTTTGTAGGAATTTTTCTAAGGAGTGAACTTAGGAAAATTTCTATTTTGTTTGTGTTCTTCACTTGTAAAAACTTGTTTTTGAAAAGTGAAAACTACTTTGCCGTGTGGCTCTCGGAGGTTTATAATTTATAAACCTTCGAACAATTATTTCCGCTGTGTCAAACTCTTTAAGCTTCCGCGTGTGTTTAAAATACTCTGTTTTGGCGTGTGTCAAACTTGTGTATTTTACTTTCTTTGACACCATTGTGTTAAACTCGGGCACTAAATTATATCAAATATCAAATAACATAAAGGATTGTCATGCCTTGTGTAATGTTAACATGAGTTCTTGCAGTGGATTGAGAAACAATATTAGCTTCACTTAAGTTGCGAATATTTTTCGAAGAGCCTTCTTGATCATGTAGATATTCCTCATTTAGATCAATAATCATCGATGACATGGATCTCGATCGAGCACTTGTTTCAATTTTGGAGACACTATGCTGTTGAGATCCAGCTTGTATCCGCGAGTCCAAACAATTCACTGGAAATTTAAAAAAAGAACATAATTAGAAGTGTTTCAATAAATATTAAATACATTAATTTTATAAAAATTTGTATTAAACACACATTTATATATATATATATTCTGACCAAAAATTAAATTACATTAGAATATATACTGAAAATAATTTATTATCTTTGAAATGAAAAGGAAAGATTAATATACCATTAGTTATATCAGGTATTGATGATCATGTACCATAATTAAAATTAGTTATTCGCATGATATCTGAATCAACATTAATACCTATTACCAAAATTAAAAAACATAAGGATATCATAATTAATAACAATCAATTAAGATTTATCTAGCAATAATTATATTAGTTATTAGTGGATATATGATAATAAGTCGGATTATATTGAGTGTTTCCATTTTTTGATTCCAATTAAATGCTCACAAAATCTTAAAAATTATATTATTTGAATAAATAATTTAGAAATTTGTACGTATATGCCATATTTTGCATAAGACATCTTATATAATTGTGCAAGATCATATTTTGAATCAACCCATGAAATACTCAATACTTATAAAATTAAATGTGTCTTACGATATTCTAAGTTGTTTATTATTATGATTTATTTTTTCTTTTGCTTCTTTCATGCGTGAGTGAGTTTATTATAGTAGATATTTGAGAGATTTTTTTAGGTTTTTATTTCTATTATTGTTAAAGCATGAATATATATCATATATTTCATAAAAAAATTACAATTTTACTTGACAATTAATTTTCAGACTATAATGCATAATTTAAAATTATACAAACATAAATTCCTTAATAAATCATTTATTGCAATGCTGGTTGCACGAACTTATAGTAAATAATGTACAATATCATCATTGTCATATTTGATTTATAATATTTTATTTTGATACGTTCTTTAAAACTATGATTGCAATATTTTCATAAAATACATTATATGCCTGAAAAAAAGGTAAAGTATACCATTGATATTCTGACCGAAAATTAGCACTGGATTGGCGGCGAAATTCGCAGATTTACCTGTAGCAATAATTGAATAGCATTAGAATATATCTTATAGATACAATATTATTATTTTTGAAATATAATAACAATTTTCATACCATTAGTAACATTAGTCATTTGTGATCTATGATGATGATAAGACGTTGAATGGTATTGTGTGTTTCCATTGTTTGGATACATAACTGTGTTGGAAGGAATATTTGATTCCAATGGGGATGATATGGTTCCACGCACAATTTCTGAAAAACAGGAATATCATTATTTTCTGAAAAACTATATTATTTAAATAAATGATTTAAAGACTTGTAAGAATACAACGCACGCACCATTTGTAATGTCTAGCAATGGGCCTCGAGAGTTGAGCATACCATTCGGAATAACATCTGAAAATAATACACATATAAATATATGTGTAATGATGAAATATTGCATATAGAGTAAAGAACGTTTAACTGCAAACTTTAACATATTCTTTCATTAAACAATATCACAATTAAACTTTTGTCAACAATATATTATGAAAATCAAATTTAATCATATACTAATCTTAAACTACCATTTATTCAAATTTTTTTAGAATATTTATTAATCGAGAACTACAAAAAATTTATACACTCTTAATTTGAGATAAAAGATATTTTATTCATAAAGCAACAATTTTAAAATAAACTTATAACTATAATAAATTAAATATTTTAAACTAAAAATTAAATAGATTATATAATAATATTTAGACTATCTTAATGATGGACTAAGAAGAATTTTAAAAGATGAAAGAATTCTGTAATCCTATATGATAGTTGAAGGGAGAAACTTAATCTTATTCCTGAATTATACATAAAAAATTTATACTGATTATAAGATAGTTATAAATTTCATGCAATTTATGTAATAATAATAATTATTATTATTATTAGAATAGCAGGATTTATATTGCATTTTTAGATATGTTCATAATACGAACGGAGCGCAAATAACCCTCCCTTTTTTTCGTCTTTCTATGGCATATATCAAAAAATTGTAATGATTTTTGACTAATCTTGTTAATAACATTAACGAATATATATGTATACATTTGTGAACATATAAACATACAATAATTTGGGCGCATACAATACATCTCAAAATTTATATAGCATATTATTACAAAAGTTTTAATGTATATTAAGAATAATACCTGTCTGATCTCGCTTCCGTTTAGACTTTGGGAGTGTTCCAGCATTCTTCATGGAAAGTACTGAATGACAATACTGAAAAACAATTTAATGCAAGTATTATAGTTTTATCATTGAAAATTTAAAAGCAAACGTAATAACAACTTAGTATACTGCATAAAATTCCTTTAAAAAGTACCGTTTCACTTCAATCTTAAATATATCTGGCTGATCCGTTTAATAGAAAAGAGAGAGGCTGAGATATTTCGTAGAGGAGACTGGAGAAAGGTAGAGATATTATGACTATTCTGATTTGTATAGCTGAAAGAGACAAAAATATTTCACTTCGTAGAGGAGAGGGAGTTACGTAATTAGAGAGAGGCTGAGATATATTCCTCCTAAATTATTTGTTAATCCTTCTTTTATAGTTGTGGGTGCCGTTTATAAAAAAGATTTAGTAGTATGAAAATAAATTATTTGTTACCTTTTATAGTTAATTAATGAACAATTAATACAACTCAAATTTACCTTATTTTGTCTCCGGCCTTATTTTAATATATATATAGATATAGATAATGCAAGCCCACCCACATTAATAAACGTTAATCATATATACTTGGAGACTGTTCCACAAGAGCTTTTGGTCTGGCCTTTATATTATTATCATTGTTATTATTATATGGGAAAAAAACATTTTTATATCTCATTAGCAGCCAGTGTATAACGAAATAAAAGACTGTGGCTTGATTAGTTGATAATCTTTATTAATTTTAAGTAATTAGGCCGCTACATGTAAAAAAATGTCGAACTAGTATGAATTAATAAGAAATTACGAAATGGCCATACATTTCATTAGAAGAAGACCAAATTAATCATAAGATTAAGGTATTTCTTCAGGTATTAATATTGTGATTAAATAGATAAACTTTGGACTCGGACTTAATAGTTTGGCCCAATGGACCCCCCAGTCCTCCTACCCATGCATACATACATTTATGCATGGGTATGATACATAGCATTAGCATTCCGTAATATATACGTAGATAGAACTAAATATGATTATGCAATCAACTACTCTGTAGCTAGGGTTTCAACTTAATTTTAATTAATATATACGTACGTACCTAAATATTAATTTGGATATATGGTTCCACTTCCACACAAGAATATCTACATCAACGTCCTTCTTCTTGCTTCAGCCATTTTAACTATGATGCATAGGGTACGTAATTTAAAAAAAAAAAAAAAAAAAACAGAAAGAAATTATCAAGTAGAGAAAGCTAAGTACTCAACTAATTAATGTGGTGAAAAGGGATATATATATATCGCTAGATTCATCGATCGTTGATGAGTGAAATTGAAGGCTTCTTTTTTTGCATCAATTATAGAAAAAATGTGCAATCATGCATCTGCAAATGCAAATAAAAATCATGGGACACGTGATCGATTCTCAATGAATCACTAAACCCCTCTCTATCTTATTTCTGCATTCTGCATGTTTAAGTGCATTATATTTATATGCCAAACCAAATCCTTTTCAATATGACCCAGCCCCTTTGTCTAAGCATGTTTAGCCCCATTTTTTTTTCGTTTATGATTTTTCGACTTTAACCCAAACACTTAGCTCGATTTATTCGGCCAATCAGTAAATATAGGGCTAATATTGACATGATATCCCTAATAATTATTATAAAGAAGCCCTAATTTGTCCTTTATATCTTCAATGTTTTTTTTCTTTTTTTTTGGCATAATCGTCACTAGCTAGTTTTAAAGGACGAGAAATACATTTTCCCTATATTTTCCAATGATAAACATATGAATTAATGGTCAACAAGTGACCAACTAGTACTATAACAATATGATCAACCGTAAAAGAAGTCGTGGTTAGTTATTGAAACTCGGATTGTAAATTAAAATGATATATGTACGTAGATCGTATTATTTGCAATTGATAAATTATATTTAAAATAGTTAGGTAATATTATATTTAATTATATTAATATAAAAGAATTCTTCATTTCAATTAGCCTATCTTAAATTAAATAGTATACTTAATAACATATTTGTCATGGGTTCCAGTACTATTATTGATATATATATATATATATTCCCTTCCTATCTATGATTATATAGTGTCACCCAATTTTGAAAAAATGACCAATAAAACATAACAACCAGATAGAATAACCAATAATATCAAATGGCCATATTCTTAATTACATCATAGATGTACACCGAATATCGATTTAAGAGGCATGTATAGAACTCTTATGTAAGTATTAATTAATTCTAGTCAACATAAAATAATCAATGCAATAAAACCTGCTTCCTGCGAAATTCATCACATGCACGTATTATCCATACTAACTGCTTTTTGATGTCAGTATTGTAGTAGGAAGGAAAAAATGGTACCACCAATTGTTAAAAAAACACAAGTTAAAAGTAAACATTTAAACTTGTGGAACAAGATTTGAATTGGACAATTAATTATATATATCAACTTTACAATTCATTAATTCGAATTTAATATTTTATGGACAGTAACATTTCTCAGATTTGATGTTACAAATCCTGCAAAATATAATTTTTGACTTGGCTGGCAATTTACCTTGTCAGTTTAATTTGTTGATTAATTAATTATGAATTAGACCAAGTCATATATATTGACAAAAAAAAAAAAAGTATTGTTTTGTACGTAAGAGAAACCAAGTCCAACACCAATCTCTGAGAAATAAAAGTATTATGAATTAAAGATTATAAATAAAGCTGCTGCTGCATGCATCAATCAATGAGAAATATGGCTCCATTAATATCAAAATTAGGGTTGGTGATAGTTGCTCTAGCAGTTTCTGTTTCAGCTCACCCAGTTTTATATGCTAATTTCTACGAGGAGTCATGCCCTCAAGCTCTACCAACTATTAAGCGTGTGGTTGAAGAGGCTGTGCAGCAGGAAAAGCGGATGGCCGCCTCTTTATTGCGACTGCATTTTCATGATTGTTTCGTTAACGTATGAATATATACTACCTTAATTCTAATTTCTATGAATTAATATTCTTGTACATGTATATAAAGTCATATATATGTGTGTAGGGTTGTGATGGGTCCAATCTTTTGGACTCGAGTCCGGAGTTTGTGAGTGAGAAGTTTGCAGTGCCTAATAATAACTCCGCCAGAGGATTCGAAGTTGTTGACAGAATAAAGTCGGCGGTCGACCAAGCTTGCGGCCGTCCGGTAGTGTCCTGTGCCGATATTTTGGCGGTTGCCGCTCGTGACTCCGTTGTTGCGGTGAGTCATGCATCTAAATCATCAAATATATTACTCTCTTCGTCCTAGGTCATTAGTTTTATTTGCTTTTGGCACAATTGCTAACAATTACCAATGTTTGTGAATGTACTAAATATTTTATTGGTATGAGGAGATTTTTTTTTTTTTAAGAAATGAGATTAATTTCATAGGACAAACGAAAATGGAAAATGAGATTAATGAGGCCGGACGGAAGGAGTTTTATATTTATTTATTTTACACAGTTAATTATATATACCACATTCTTTTTTTTCTTTTTCTTTTTTTTTACTACAACACCTTGATTATTCGGTAAGAGTAGCAAGAATGGATTCTTGAGATTCAACAATATTCTATTCAAAATAATGTTCCAATTGATTTGAACGTAGCTTAAAATTACATAGTTAATTAATGGAGAATTGTCTATTCACTATCCAAATTAGTACAATTTTCGATTTTCCATCAAAAAATATTTGTCAATCCAGGATCTGAAAGATCAAATAATTCTCATTAATTCATGACTTTAATATGAGATTCTGGATTAAGAATTGTTAAAGTGGATTGAGATTTAATATTTTAGGTTCTGAATCAAACATTAAATTATTTTTTAGTTTTTAAATTTAAAAAACTCGTTAATTAATTATATCTACCGTTGATGCATATATTTTGATTCGGTATTTATAGTTGGGGGGTCCGTCGTGGGAGGTGCTCCTAGGGCGGCGGGACGCCACATTCGCCAACATAACGACGGCGAACAACGACATCCCGCCACCATTCCTGAACCTCCCACAGCTCATCACCAACTTCAACAATCAAGGCCTGGATGTGAACGACCTAGTAGTCCTCTCCGGCGGCCATACCCTCGGCTTTGCCCAATGCCGCCTCTTCCGCCCTCACATCTACAACGATACCGACATCGACCCCGAATTCCGGCACCAGCTCCAAGGCCTCTGCCCACCCGACGGCGACGACACGAATCTGTTCCCGCTGGACCCCACGCCTGCCTTGTTCGACGGCAAGTATTTCAGCAATATAATCGCAAAAAGAGGGGTGCTGCATTCTGATCAGCAGCTGTTGAATAGCCCTGAAACGGGATTTCTGGTGGGGGCTTATAGCTTCAGTGTGGAGGCATTTGCCAAAGCTTTCACGATTTCGATGGTGAAGATGGGGAACATCAAGCCGTTGACTGGGGAGCAAGGCCAGATTCGAAACGATTGCAGGATGGTTAATCCATAGTTCCACTGAAATAATATATACATATATAATCGTATAGACGCGCGCGCGTGTTGGAATCAGAATAAAAAGTTATACTATGTGATTATTTATCCTTGTAGTGTGGTTTCTATGTATGTCAGAATAAAAGTTATATGTAAATGCAAGAATAAATATAAAATAATGTGCTCAATTGAAGTGGAATTAATATGTAGCAAAATGCTAGAATGAAATCGTTTATAAGGATTAAATAAATAAAAAATCTTTATATAAAGAACCGTCACGACCTTTCTTGTGTAACAAATTAAATTAAAAGAAGATAACTTTATGAATATAATAGTGTTGTAGTTAGTTATAGCTGCACATGAAAAGAAATAGCCTGCAGCTGATAAGTGGAATATTATTTATTGCAGTTCCTGCTAATACTTTTTTTTT
>JAPKLW010012086.1:0-10414 GCA_026898455.1 Plectranthus barbatus
AGCGTCAGTTGTCTCTAGATAGCTCTAGTTCTCAAATGTAAAGTCCTGTTTAGGTCTTTTGAGTTGTAAGTCGCAACTGATCAAGACTCATGCTGACACTGTTCACCAGCATGAGAAGTGCTTACCACTGGTACTGTTCACCAGTTGGAAAAGTCTCATCCAAAGGCGGCTGACAAAGACTCGCGGCTGACACTGTTCACCAGCATGAGAAGAGCTAATGACTGGTTACTGTTCACCAGTTGGGAAGGATTTCACCAGCAGGCGGCTGACAAATCCTACCAGCAGAATACGTGTTCTCACTGACACTATTCACCAGCGGTGAAGCCACCAGTCATGGGAGATTCCAAGAGTTAACATCAGACATATTGGTAGACTCAGATTGTGCCAGCGCAAAGTCACCAGCAGAGACTGCCAGCACAAGATCACCAGAATGATCTACCAGTCGGATGTTACCAGCAGAATTCCAGATTCTCTCTCCCAGAGTCTTAGAGACAAAAAGAAGATTCGTCGAGGAATTAACTGACAGAGTATGACTTTAAGGAGGATACCTTAAAGTCCATCAGTTACAAGACACTAGTCTCGATTCCTCGTACTGACTTAAAGAGCCGTTCTGACACAAAGAGATCTGTGTCAGATAAAGCGGTCAAGGGTATGGTTCCTTCCGGAAAAACATACCTGCTGCCGTCAGAAGGACATCCGAGGTCTGACATCCTTCCGGATGTGTCAAAATGGCTAGAAGATTTGAATGGGATCCCGCGTCTATAAATACCTGGGATCCATCAACATTCAATACTCTTCACTTACCGAAAGACTGCAAATTTATTACGCTCAAGCAAGTAGAAGCGCATACAACTTTCGAGGCCTTTCTAAAGGCTATCCGTGTGTTGATTTATCAAACACGAGACTTCAAGCTTCCAGCTTGTAAGTTACTGATCTCTTTGGTGTTCTTTCTCTTCCGAGGAAGTTCACAGCAGCTCTTGTGCCAGCCAGCACTTGAGTTATTACGGGCTTTTGCCGTATTGAGAAGATACGTTCTTGGGAGAACTAAACACCCAAACTGCTGTGGAGGTTGAAGTGACGTGCTCGCACTCCACCAGCCGAGAAGAGAGTTGAAGAAGGAATCAAGACCGGGAGCGGTTGATCTAGCGAAGTGGTGGACAAGGGTCGCACCAGCTAGAGATAGATCGTAGGCAACTTGTACCTGATTACTCTATAGTGAATTTCCAGTGCTACGACTGGAGAGTGGACGTAGATCAGTTGATCGAACCACTATAAATCCTTTGTCTTTTATCAGTTTTCTGCATTTCATACTGATTTAAAACCCAGCACCCAAGTGCTGGTGTATATCTGAAAACTGATATAACTGTGCAAACAAGGCTAAAAATATTCTAAGTCTTGAGCTACCAGCTGACGAGCCAGTCGCCAGTCAGCTGAGTACGCAGAGTGCAAGTGTTGAATCATCAGCTGACAGGTCCCAGTCAGTTGGTTAACCAGCAAGTGCAAGAAAACGATTAACTTAATATATTTCCGCTGCTATCATTTATACTCTGAAAAACCGGGACCAACAAGTGGTATCAGAGCAGTCGGTTCTTATAGACCGATTGTTTCTGAGTCGCTTAGGACCGAGATCCACGTTTCCTTGCACTCCTTTGTTTGTCTGTTGATTAGCTCAGGTACACGAAGATGAATAATCCGAAGCTACTCGACTACAAGACTGTGAAGCATGATATATGGCGAAAGAGGTCGCTCATTTCTCTAAAGAGCATCCATCCGGAAATGAAAGATATGCTGGAGAAAGGACCAATCGAGATCACCATGATATAGCACCAGCTAGGAGATCGTCCAGCTGCTGTGATCCCAAAGCCTCAAGGCGAATGGAACGCCGAGGACATGAAGCGGAATCAGTTGGATTCCATTGCTCACGAGTTGATCCTGGCTTCTCTTCCAGAGTCGCTGATGGAGGAAGCCCTCCAGTTTGACAATGCCAAGGGAGTATGGGATTACCTTGATAGTCTATGTCAAGAAACTGATCAAATGAAACGCAACAAATTGCAGGTTGCAGTGGACAAGTACGAGTCCTTCCAGATGCTGCCTGGAGAAACCATCAAGGAGATGGAGGTGAGATTCAACGCCATCGTCAGCGAGCTAAAGTCACTGGACAGGAAGTGCTCAAATGAAGATCTTAATGCCAAGATCCTGTCCAAGATGCCCAAGGAGGACTGGTTCGTGAAGACGACAACTCTCAAGGAGAAGGACTTATCCAAGATGACTCCCAAGGAGTTATTTTCTCAGTTGCAGGCACACGAGTGGGATATCCAGATGGTGAACAAGAATGAGGCCATCAGGAACATGGGATCCCCCAGCATCAAAGCTCAAGACGAAGCTTACTTCGTCAAGAAGGACTTCAAATGGAAGCACAAGAAGCCCTTCCATGCTGACAGACCTGCTGCCCAGCACAACCAGCAGAAAGAGATCCCAACCACATCGGGATCTAACTCAAAAGACAGCGAGAGCTCTATCGCTGACCTTGAGCAATAGATGAAGAGACTGGCCGTTCTCCTGGAGAAAGCCAAGTCGAAACAGGGAGTATCTCTAAGCTCAACTGACGGAAAATTCGTCAAGAGAGCTCCCCGTGCTTGCTATCAGTGCCAATCCCCTGATCATCTTAAGTTTGAATGTCCACAGGTGGATAAAGATGAGCGGGAAAGGCTAAAGAAGCTCTTTGAAGAGCGAGCATCCAAAGCCGTTGCCAAGGCTATGCTGACCAGGACAGAAGTTCCTGACATTCCTGACCATGACGACGGAGAGTATGAGTCAGATGAAGAGTCAGAAGAGGAAGCTCCACTGGCACTTATGGCAGCCTTCGGTGAGGAGTCAGCTGAAGGAAGTGCTGACAGTGAAGAGGCACTTACAGCTGATGATCAGGTACAATCATCAGCTCCCCTAATGCATATCATGCCTTCTATCAGTTTAGACGATTCTGAGTCGCGTTGCTCCGACTCAGAAGCTGTCACTATAGACATTCTTCAAAAAGAATTTTTAAAATTTTATGAAATAAAGAATGTCTTGGCTGGCGAAAATACTTCGCTGAAAGATCAAGTTTCTATTTTGACCAAGGAGATTGAAAAATCGAGGTCAGTCAGTGAAGAGCTAGCCACTTTGAAAAAGACTCACTTTGAGTTGCTCCAAAATTTTCAAATTACAAAAACTGAGCGAGATAATTTTCACAATCTCGTTTTGGAGCAAGAAAATAAAATAAATTTTCTAAATAAAGGCTCAAAAGACTTGGAAGCAGCTCTAAGTCATTGGAGAAAGCCTTCTTATAAGTCCGGGTTGGGATTTACAAAAGATTTGAGCATAAATCAGCCCGAACAAATCAGTACTGGTAAGGGTAAGGGCCAACTAGCAAATGCATCAGCACCAGCTGGTAATGCCAGTCAGTCCCGTGTGGCTGATCAGCATAGGAACCATAAGTCCAGATACATAGGTGAGTCATCAAGACAAAATCCTCAACTGGCAAGACCCTCTGCTGACAGGACGCCAGCATACCCGAAGACGCAGACTAAGCCGAAATATTCAAAGGCAAGGAAGTCAGCGTCAGCTGCCAGTGGAATCCGACAGCCAGCACCAGCTGTCCAGAGATTCCACGCCCAACCTTACAAGTATGCCAGTTGCCAGCATGCTTACAAGGGATCCAAATCTCAGCGGAATACTGAGAGAAGGATATTTCCCGATAGGAGGAACACCTATCGGAGGCCTGAGCCCAATCAAAACTTTTTCTCAAGGGCTGGGAAGGCTAATCATCGTGGTCCACAATTCCAGAGACCACCAAGGCAACACAAGCGGTCGGAAAGAAATTTCCGACACCCTCGGAGGAAGAATACTTCCAGAGGAACCGCACACACAGCCACACCTTCCAAAAACAAATCCATGCATTATTTTAAAAGGAAGGGAAAGGCCACAAGTGATGTCAGCAAGGGTAACACCGAGCTGAAGATTACTCAAGTCTGGATTCCAAAAGGAATGATCCAGAGGATCTAACCCTGCAGGACCCGCTGATGATCGGGGACCTAAATAATTTCATTTTCTTGCAGGAACAGGATCATGCAACACAACTTCAGAGATCGAGCGAGTGGATCATAGATAGTGGTTGCTCGGCTCATATGACTGGTGAGGAGTTCCTATTTTCTGAGCTCACCAAGGTCAGAGGACCTCCAGTTATTTTTGGTGATAACTCCAAGGGCAGAGTTATTAGCAAGGGCTGCATCGAGAAGGATGATGTCAGAATTGTGAATGTATCCCTTGTCACCAATCTGAAGCACAACCTCCTGAGCATCAGTCAGCTGTGCGACAATGGTTATACCATTGTGTTTGACAAATCAGGGTGCCAGATCAAGAATGAAGAGTCTGGCGAGACCAAGCTGAAAGGTGTCAGGAAAGGAGGTCTCTATGTTGTTGACTGGCAAAGCGGGAAGACTGATACATGCTTTGTAGCCACCAGTTCCATGGAAACTAACTGGCTGTGGCACAAAAGGTTAAGTCATCTAAATTTCAAAACTATTAATTATCTAACCAAGCATGATCTTGTAGATGGTCTTCCCAAGGGCGGGTTCAAGAAGGAAGGAATTTGCAAAGCTTGCCAGCAAGGCAAACAAACTAGGAAGTCCTTCAAGAACCAGTCGCCAGTCTGCCCCAGTACCAGTCAGGTACTCGAGTTGTTACACATGGACCTGTTTGGACCAGTAGCACCTCAAACCATTGGAGGAAGACGATATTCGCTGGTGGTAGTCGATGACTACTCGCGCTACACATGGGTAAAGCTTCTCAGAACCAAGGATGAGGTGAAGATCATTCTTCCAGAGTTGATCATCCAAGCTCAGAAACAGAGAGAAGCTGTGGTGAAGCGGATTCGTTCGGACAATGGGACTGAATTCTGCAACAGTCTGCTGATGGATTTCTGCGCGGAAGCTGGTATCAAACATGAAAGATCTACACCAAGGCAACCGCAGCAAAAAGGACTGGCAGAACGTAGGAACAGGACGCTGAAAGAAGCGGTCCGGTCCATGCTGGCAGAATCCGGCTTAGGACAGAGTTTTTGGGGAGAAGAGTTGGTGATGGCTTGCTATACTCAGAATAGAAGCGGGATCAACGACAGACTCCAGAAAACTCCCTACGAAGTGTATTTTGGTCGTAAGCCTTCCTTAGCTCATCTCCGTGCTTTCGGTTTACCATGTTATATCCATAATAATGGTAAGTCGAAGTTAAATACTTTTTCGCCTAAAGCTGATGAGGGTGTCCTTGTTGGATATGGACATCCCTCTCACAAGGGCTATAGAGTATTTAACAAGACCACCAAGCTTGTGGAAATAAAATGCAATGTTGTTTTTGATGAAGCTACTTTAGTGCGCAGGACCTTACGCCAACTGGCTGAAGATGTTCCTGAGGTCGAGGATGTCAGCGACCAGTTGGGCAGGAATTCTTCCGATGCTCAACCAACTGGTTCGACTAGACCTATGAATGGATCATCTTCTCAACCAGTTACCTCAGGTGCCCATCAGCAACCTGAGAGGGTCTGTGATGCAAATGACCTTGCTGAGACCTTACACTCAATCTCCCTGAGTGGATCTAGCAAAAATCAAGGGGGAATTCTGACTAGAATCTTTGAGCCAGAAGATGACGATGAACCAGCTGGAGTAGATGCACCAGCTGATACTGACAACGTTGGTGAAGGTTCAGGAAGCCAGTCAGACAGTGAAGCTGATGAAGAAGTTTCGACTGGCAAAGGTCAACCACCAGTTGAAAATCCAGTTCCGACTGGTGAAGGTCAACAGCCAGTTGCAGTTCCAGCTCCGACTGGTGAAAATGTGGAAGCACCAGTCATCAGGACAGAAGAACCTATTTCACAGCCGGCACCAGCAGTCGCTGGTCCTCCCAAATGGCTGAGGGATCACCCATCCGATGCTATTCTCGGTGATCCAGAAGGTTCTGTCCAGACTCGACACGGCAGTGCGCTCCTAAGTTGTTTTATTTCTCAAATGGAACCTACTTCCATAGGAGTTGCGCTAGAATCTGCTGATTGGATTAATGCCATGCAAGAAGAGCTTGCTGAATTCACTCGCAACAATGTTTGAGACTTGGTGGAGAGACCATCACATCAGTCAGTGATTGGCACCAAGTGGGTCTTCAAGAATAAGCGAGATGAGAATGGCACCGTGGTCAGAAACAAAGCTCGTTTAGTCGCCAAAGGTTACAGGCAGTGTGAAGGCATCGACTTTGATGAGACCTTTGCACCAGTTGCAAGAATGGAGGCGATACGGCTGTTCCTTGCGTATGCAGCGTATCACGGCTTCACGGTATTTCAGATGGAAGTGAAGAGCGCCTTCTTGAATGGCGAGCTAAAGGAGGAGGTTTATGTCGAGCAACCTCCAGGATTTGAGATAGGCACCAAAGTGTACAAGCTGAGAAAGGCCCTGTATGGATTGAAACAGGCGCCCAGGGCTTGGTACGAAACGTTGTCACAATTCCTTATCAGCAATGGATTTCGGAAAGGGAAGATTGATAGGACTCTCTTCCTTCTCAAGGATGGAGGTGACATGCTAATGGTGACATCATATTCGGATCAAGGAATATATCTCTCCGCGAGAAGTTTTCTCAACTGATGCAGACGTCATTTCAAATGAGTATGATGGGCAAATTAACATACTTCCTAGGACTCCAGGTCCAGCAGTCAGCTGATGGTATTTTCATTAATCAGCGGAAGTATACCAAGGACTTAATTCAGAAATATTGCCCAGAGAAAACTAAGTCCCTAAGGATACCGATGAGCACCAGTTGTCAGATATTTCTCGATGAACAAGGTGAATCAGTTGATCCTACCGTTTACCGAGGAATTATTGGATCACTTCTCTATCTCACCGCCAGCAGACCCGACATCTCGTACTCAGTCGGAGTGTGTGCCAGATTTCAAGCCAATCCGAAAAGGTCACACATGGAAGCTGCAAAGAGGATAGTGAAATATCTGAAGGGGACTGAATCTCTTGGAATATGGTATCCCAGGAATGATGAGCTTATACTCATTGGATATTCAGATTCAGATTTTGCTGGATGCCGTATAGATCGAAAGAGTACCAGTGGTACGTGTCAGTTTCTAGGACACAAGCTAATCAGTTGGTTTAGCAAGAAGCAGCACTCAGTTGCTACATCTACCACTGAGGCTGAGTATGTTGCCGCTGCCAGTTGCTGTGCTCAAATTATTTGGATCAAGCAACAACTGGAGGATTATGAAGTGGACACTGGCTGTGTTCCAATCTATTGCGACAACAACAGCGCTATGTGCATCACGAAGAATCCGGTTCACCATTCTAGAACCAAGCACATAGATATTCGACATCACTTCATACGTGATCATGTCGAGAAGAAGGATGTCAGCGTGGACTACATCAGAACTGAAGATCAACTGGCTGACATCTTCACCAAACCCCTTCCAGAAGCAAGATTCAAGGAGTTGTGCATCAAACTCGGTCTTATGGAGATTGATGTGAGCCCCAATGATGAGGAAGAATGAGTCCCAGCTCTCATTCTGTTCTTGATCTTCTGAAGGACGCTGATTACGACTAAGTCCAAGCTCTTAGTTGTTTTTATTTAAGTGGTATCTCCAGCTCACTGATGGTTCCTACTGGCGGAACTTATCCCTTAATTGTCTAAGGAAATGAGTCCCAGCTCTCATTCCGAAGTTGCCAGCACAAACCATCAGTTGAAACGAAATTGGGTCCCAGCTCCCAATTTCAAGCGATGATGAGGAGTGGATTTCTTGAAGAGAAGATTATGCGGAATAAAAATTGAGTCCAAGCTCTCAATCGTTTCTCTTTCAAGTTGTCAGTAGACAACTGGTGATATATCCACGACTGGTGAAAATTGAGTCCCAGCTCTCAATTTATCCAAGTACTCGGGTGCCAGTCGTAAGTGCCAGTTGTCAACTGGTAAGGAGGCCATGCTGACAGGGGGAAGTGTTCAACTGGCATATAACTGTTGACCAGTTATACTACTGATGACCAGTTGAGTCCCAGCTCTCAACTGACGATCTCTTGCAGTCCAAGAGTCGTTCCAGCTGTCACAGAAATGGCGGGATTGTTCAAATCCTCTCGCGTGTGCGTACCTCAGAATTTAATGCGGCATTTAATGCCACATTTAATGCGCAGTCACTGAAAAGCACTTTTGCGACCAATCAGAGAACGCCATGTCAGCTACACGGCGTAGCCCACGTCAGCACGACCGCCCACGTCGCACAGGGAATCGGGCCTGCTGATGACCGTAGATCCTTACTTGCTGAGAATTCATCTCGGTCGTTTAATCCTGCATGGCCCTTCGTATAAATACCCGATCTCCTTCATCGGGTTAACCTTTACGATCCCTCATATTTTCAGAACCCTAACTCTGTTCAAATTCTCTCAAAATTCCTTTGATATTTTTTCTGAAGTCATGGCATCTTCATCAAATCCTCCTCCTCCTGCTGATAGCCCCTCCACTTCATCATCCTCAGAGTCTCTCGACTTACCCCTCGCTGAAGCTCATATGCCAACGTATACTGGCATTGTAAAGATAGAGGATATTGAATATAGCCATCCTTTTGCCAGACTGGTTCAACTGAATAGACCGCCGACCCGACATCAACTCTCCAACGCACAAATGAGGGCTGCTCAGGTCCAAAAAGAGAAAATTTTGAATGAGAAATTGGCCCTGAAACATTTCGGGGAGGAGCTGATGGAGATGATCGACCGAGAACAGCTCCGACCGTACCTCACGGCGACTGAGTGCCGATTAACTGTGGAAAAGCGCTCTGTGCTATAAGCCCGGCTCGGACTGGGTTACTGGAGAGCGGAGGAGGAGTGGGCTCACGCATTCATGGATACAGATGCTGAGAACCCCCAGCAGCTGTACATCAGGCGGATCAAGCGCCTTTTGGAAAAGATTGCTGACTACCGGAAGCTGACTGGCACCTCCGGCCTCCCGCGTCCGAAATTGGTGAAGTTACCTTTTCTCCAGTTCCACCTAACCAGCCGCGGCTACCAGATGGTTTACGCGCTCAGACGCATCCGAATACTGGTCGATCTTCCGAGGAACCCTCCCTACCATGCTACATTGTTCGACATGGCTGCCTGCGCTCTGCTGGTAGACCACTTAGTAGAGGAGGATCCCTCTCGTGGTTGGTGGCTGACCCTTGCCGTCCCCCCTGTTCCTACTGTTTCGGGCGATCTTGTCCCTAATCATATGGACTGGCAAGTGGTGGAACTCACAGCCCCACCCGTTTTTGATCAAGTCCAGCCAGCTCCAGCAGCAGTGCCAGTAGTGGAGCCAGTAGTCGAAGTGCCAGTAGTGGAGCCAGCAGCAGCTGATGTATCAGCAGAGGAACCAGCTGCAGCAGCGGTACCAGCGGAGGAGCCAGCCCCAATGGAGATAACAGCTGAATCTGAACCAGCAATGGCTCCTTCCGCACCTGATGTGCCCTTCTCTTCCATAGAAGTATCAGCGATGCCGATCTCCGAGATCCATCCTCCCGCGCAGCTTCTTGCACTCATTGATGCCAGGATGGATCAGCGCTTTTCTTCCTTCCGGACCGAAATTGCTCAACAGATGGAGTCTGTAACCGCTGGAGTGTCCTCCTTTTTGGCGCGGATCCAAGAGGGGGAAAGTACGCGAGCACGTGCTGAGGCAGAGAGAGCTCGTCTTGCTGAAGAGGAGAGGAGAATTGCTGCTGAGGAAAGGGAGAAGAGCAGACAAGATATGGCAGCGCTCATTGAGATCCTGAGGTCGCTCACAAGCAGAACTCAATCACCAGGATCATCTTCTCAGCCATAGTCTTGTTTCTCTATTTTTTTGTTGTAAGTAAATATGTATCAGCTAGTTTAGTCAGTTATCCTTCCTGTACATGTAATGCTACATCATTAATGGAATGATTGCTGACAAGTTGATGACAATCTCTCATTGTCCAACATTTGTCAAGTATTTACTTACCAGCTGAACTTACACATCCAGTGTAATCAGCACCAGCACTCGTCTACATACTTTAAATCTATTTTTGCTCTGATCTCAATTTTCATAGTTTAAACGAGCAATATCCCTCTTAGTTTGAGGGGGAAGATTTTAGTTAGAGCTGATGTGAGGAAGTGGTTTCATGGGTTTAGATCTGATAGGCTTATTTGTAAAACCCTGAAATCTCCTGTAACTTTCCTCATCAGCTGAGTGCTCGCTGGTTAGGCTTTGATCGCACCAAAAAGGGGGAAATTGTTGGGAAATCTGTCTAAGTTTCCCTCCCTCAGTAGCTACTTGTATAGATCTCAGTTTTGGTGGATCAAATCCTAAGTCCTACTAGCGTCAGTTGTCTCTAGATAGCTCTAGTTCTCAAATGTAAAGTCCT
>JAPKLW010012087.1:0-10414 GCA_026898455.1 Plectranthus barbatus
GGTATTAGATGCTGAGACTGCTCTGATGAGCTTGGTGGCCCTTGTGGTACCATGTTCGGCTGATGCATTGTATATTGTGTATGCTGATGCGTATACTGAAAATCATGTGGAGTTCCATTCTGTGTACCTGGGTACATTTTTCCCTGTTGAACGTGTGGCATTTGCTGCATATGCTGGTAAGGATATTGATGCCCTTGCATTGACTGTGGATGTCCTGGTTGCCCTGGCTGCATATGCATTTGCCCCAATTGAGATGGGGCTTGTTGAACTGGTTGTTGCGCCATGCGTGGCCTCACTTGCTCTGGTGCTAAATGACCATGTTGCATATTAGGCCGCAATTGAGATGCCTGTAAATGCCCAGGGGGCATCTGTGATGCCATCTGCATCTGCAAAGACGAGCTCAAAATCTGCCCGTGTGGAGGCTGCTGACTTTGTGGGGTTTGAACATTCTCTGGCAGCAATGCTCTGGAGCCTGGAATAGGATTCATCTTGGGTATAGGGGCTGCAGGAGGTGCTCCAGGTGGCAGAGGAGGTGGTAAAGATGTGGGTTTTTCATACTGAGTGACATTGGTCTCAGGATTCCAGTAATATAATAGACCCGTACTTCCATCGATTAATCCTTTCCACGGTTCCGGAAGAGTTGGATCATCCGGAGCATATCGGGGCCCAAGTGTGCTCGGGGATGCCTCGGCAGTGGCCATTCTAGTTCAACTCACTGCTGCATTAATGATCTCGATTTCAAAAACTAAAAACATTACGAGCATGACAGAATCTCAAGAGATATATGCCAATAGAAAAATGAAAAACCAACATGTGAACGTAACGAAGTCAAGCGTTATAGCAAATCTGCATCAAGTTTTATAGGTGTCGGCGTCGCAGATTTAGGTTCACGGTTCACCTCCTAGCTGATAAAACCAAGTTACAACATAGTAAATAATTTTGATCCTGCTCCAATCCAATCTTAACCATTCACTATTAACCAACACAGGAAGAATCACCAATAACAAAAAACAAATAAACAAAACTGATCTCCCAAGACAGCAGCCCACTAATTTCAAACGCAATTCAAATACAATAACTACAATGGAGTAGCTAAATAAACATGCGTAACCTTATAACTTCAATGAAGAGTTGACGACATATTTAAATAGAACCCGCTTCCATCAATTCTTCGCCGCTCATGCCATCAGCCATCAAACCCCGATGTAACATAAATCGCTCACCTTGAAAGAAAATAGTTGAGCTTTCGGAATTATCAATTGAATTCTGCACTCTCGAAAATGGAATGGGGTTATTTTACAACCCCGTTGTTGTGGAACGAAGAGGAATTGTAGTTTTTATGAGGGAGTGAGGATTTTTGTATACAATGGTTAGGTTAGGGTTCACAGCGGGAGATAATCAGCTGTCTGCTTGCACAAGGTCTCCATTTGTGAAAATAAATATTTACTTTTTACCACCAGAATTCTCTTTTATTTTGTCTTATTTGAAAATGCACATATACCTATAAATAGAAAAAATTAGTATTTTATTATTAAGTATGCATTAATTTTTTATTTTAATTAAAAGGATAATTATTTGGGATGGACTAAAAAGGAAAATAAAATAATTATTTCGAGATTGAGGGAGTATTTTACAAGTGAATGTCACTTAGATATGATCAATTTAAACTTGTGTAGGAATTACATTGCCTCAAATATCATTAATATAGTAATAATAAATTTGAATAAAAAAATGGGAAATGGAATTTTTGATGAAAAAATGTCATGACATGGAGCTCTGTATGATCCATAGAGTCATCCACTCAAATGTTGTCATTTGGTAACATTTAATTGGATACTTTTATTTTTTGGATAAATCCATCAAATAATTTTTTAAAAAAAATATACCAAAATGCATAATTTTTTTCTCTATGAAATGAACCAAATATTGATACATTTTCATTCACAGTCAAGACTTTTATTTTCTCTAGTATTTCTTCATTTTGATATTTTATCATGGATCCAAATGATGTCAATTACTTCTTCTCTTCCCAAAATTATCCAAGCCAACAACATTGTGATATGTACCTATCATATCCTTAGCTCATTTCCCTATCATGTCTCTATCAACTCTCCACCATTAAAGAACATGTCTCTACCATTAATATTCATCCATTCACCATTTCTCTATCGTGTTTCTATCAACTCTCCACCATTAAAGCTGGCACGTCTCCACCATTAATATTTATTCATTCACCATTTCTCTATCATGTCTCTATCAACTATCCGCCATTAAAGCTGATGCGTCCCCACCATTAATATTCATCCTTTCACCATTTATCTATATAAGACGTTCTGCCATTTATCATCCCTGCACCATCAACAAAAATTTCTATCTCTTTCTTCTCTTTTCTTTGTAAAATAATTTGCATCAAGAATTTTACACTTTTACACTTTTCTTAGCTGTATTCTGACATTGTGCTGTTCATGAATTTAACTTTTCAAATACTTTGAAAAATTCTTTATAAAATA
The DNA here is from genome assembly GCA_026898455.1 of Plectranthus barbatus. Taxonomy (NCBI): domain Eukaryota; kingdom Viridiplantae; phylum Streptophyta; class Magnoliopsida; order Lamiales; family Lamiaceae; genus Plectranthus; species Plectranthus barbatus. Next base: position 2,511 of record JAPKLW010012087.1, read on the forward strand.
GAGTATAAAGTACGGATTTGGATCATCTGCAGTGGGAGTAAACACAGCACCATGTGCTGTGCATAAAACGACGACGTTTTTATCCCTTTTTTTCCCCTCTTTTTATTACTATTAATAATTTACTCCCTCACAATCTCTGCAACCGTCGCCTTCATCTTCTGCGGCTCGTCATTCCGGCGACTCACATGATTAACATTAATTCCACTTATCAACACTGTCTCTACAAATGACCGAAAAAGCATGGAGATCTTTATTGACAGAGGGTTCGGCGGCGGAGGTGTTGGAAGAAAGTAGAACAAGGAAATTGATACATAAAATTGAAGAAAGTAGAACGAGGAGCAACGATTTAAGGTAAAATTGAAGAAAGTAAAACAATGTCCACCGCCTTATTTGTTCCTCTGCAATTCTATTGACATAGTCGACACCGTCGAGAAGGCTATTATGCTTATGTATGTATCGGGTGAGGGAGATCTCTGTGTGTGATTCCGTGTGCGCAAGGGAGAGGGAAAGTAGAGTAAACAAATTAAAAAAGAAAAAAAAAGGGTACAAAACGTCGTGGTTTTAAGCACAGCACATGGTGCTGTGTTTTCTCCACTGCAGAGGATCCAAATCCTATAAAGTACTCTATATCTACTCAATCATTTTCATTCCGGCCTCACACTTCTGCACCATTTGCATTTCTTTATCTCCTCTCAACAACATACATATTCCACTCAATAACTATCCTCAACTTAGTTGATCCTAATCAGATTGAGGAATGTACGCGTCAAACAGGGCCGCAGAAGTTAGCAAGCTATTCGCCTCCATTGTTGAAAATCTTCATGTTCCAGGTTTTGCAGAGGTACTCCATTTTTTTTTTTAATTCCAATGTTGAGACCGCTTAAAAGGACCCTCAAATTAAACAGTATGTTAAATGCTAATAAGATAGAAAATGATTCGAAGGTGAGAGTTGAAGCTGGTAACTTACCAACATAGCTTAATTGCAGCAGAGAAGGACAATAGCTAGACGACGAGTTCGCAGACTCGGCCTACCTCGACAGGAACGCTATTTGGGGTGTAATTCAGGGTCGGCAGGTCTGAAGCACGCAAGGACAACAGTAGCAGAGATAGCGTTATGGGGTGAGCACTGATCTGAACGATTTAGTGGCTCCGGCTGTGCTCAGCGGGAGTTCAATTAGGGGTGGAAAAAAAATACCGATATACCGTATATATTATATCGAAAAATTATCGAAAATACCGAAATCTTGATATACCGTCATTAACGGTACGGTATGATACCGTACCGAAAATCTACGGTACGGTAACGGTATGAGATTCTAAAATATAGGATATACCGTCTACATACCGTACCGAATATATAAATATTATTATTTTTTAAATAATATAATATTATTCATATATAATAGTATTTATCGTATATATTTATTTCAATAAATGTTCATAACCAATATTTTTCTAATTTTAATTCTTTATTTTCCCTCGTTCAATTGGGTTAGAACAAAATAATAATAATTGATAAAGAATAAAACACACACAAATGAAAGCATCTATAAATGAGCAACCATTTTGATAACCCACATCGGTTAGTTATCAAATACAAATGAATTGAGTCACCTATAAAATACATATTTGTATAGCTAACTAGATCTGCACCCGCGCGATGCGCGATTTAAATATATAATATCTTATTTTATAATATTAAGATATAAATAATAAAATTTTAACATTTTTTAGTAATTCTTTTTAAAAAATGACAAATATAATTTTATTATATTATTATTTATTGTATATCTCTATTATAATATAATAAATAATAAATAAAACAAATAAAAATTGATTTATATATTTAGTATTATTTATTTTTAGATTTATAACCTTGTGTTGCATGGATTACATATTTAATAAATTACTTTAATTAAAATATAAGTATAAGGTCATAAACACACACACACATATATATTTATATGTATGCGTGTGTGTGTGCATATATTACTATAGTTATAATATAAATTTTTTTATATTATACATCCAACTATATATATAAATTCGATAAAAAGCAAAGCAAATAGATAAAACACAACTTATAAAAATAAGAGTTCGCTTTACAAAACTAACCTATCCAAAATAATATTTGTATTATTTTTTAGCATTATTCTTGTATTGTTTTAAAATGTAAAATAATATGAAATAGTGAAAATATAATTTTTTATAGAAAAATATATATATAATTTTGTTGACATTTTCATTATTGTTTATTAAAATATATGTATATGTTATGATATAAAAACATATAAAGTAAAGCAAAATTTTAAAAAAGTTGATGTGATATGCGTGTTATGCGCGAATTAAATATGTGATATCTTATTTTATGATATTAATATGTAATTAACAAAATTATGTATATTAAAATTTTTAGCGATTTTTTTAAATATATTTAATATTTATTCATCAATACTACATTTAATATAAATTATTTTTTATATTATATGTTAAACTATATAGATAAATTTAATTGAAAAAATATATTAGACACAGTCTATGGGATTTGAGTTAAATATTATCCCATGTAAGATATTTTAATAAATAGTAAATATAATAAATTAATGATATATACTATTTTAAAGAAAGGATATAAATTTATTTTTATTATTATTTCAATAATAATATGATAGAATAAATAAATAATAAAATAAAATAAAATTGATTGAATTTTGGCGGGAACAGTTTTTTGGCCACTATTCTGCTTTAGTATATATATAGATTAGTGTTATAGTGTTATTACCTAAACCATTAATTTGGTGGTAATCGGGACAAGGTTGTCGACCACATAGCTGGTGAGAAGTTGCCTTAGAACTCATTTTTTTAATTAAATAATAATTTTATTTATATTTATATATTTTTTTAATTAATAATATTCGGTACAGTACGTTATACTGTTACGGTATATCACGGTATACCGTAAAATTTCGGTACAGTACGGTATACCGTTATTACGGTACGATAACGGTATTCAGTTTATGTTATACCGATAGTTACGGTACGGTAACTGTATGAATTTTTTCATACCGTAAAGTTCGGTACGATATATGGTACGGCGAAAAATTTTCGGTATACCGTACCGTCCCACCCCTAAGTTCAATGGCTACATGAGCAGAGGACAGCGGCAACAACCTACTCACTTCGGCGTGCGGTAGACAGTGGCCGAAGGTTGACTGTTCAACTATCCGATCATCATCACCAGTCATATATCCTAACCTAAATAGCAGTCATGCAATGACTACTGCCACAAGTACCCATTCGACGTCCCTCTCTTTCAACTACTCCCGCCATTTGTAGTTGACAAAAGTCCCAATTGTTGATATTTAGATTAGATCACAGAAGGAGCACTCCAAACTCTTTATTTTATTTTTCTGCAGATCAAGATAAATTTATTTGATCTCCAATTCTTTCATGTAATTTAACATATTTGTGAGATAATTTGTTTTAGTTTGCATGAAGCAAGTAGGCATTTTGTTTAAAAAAAATAAATAAACAAAATTTTTTGAGATCTCAAGCCATTCACACCATTATTTGTCAAAAAAAAAAAAAAAAAAGGAGTCTGAAAATGTAAAAAGGAAAATAAAAAACGTTCATGGTTTTGAGTTTTATGGAATGAAAAGAGCAATGCGCGTAATAACATATATATATTTTTAAAATTTATTTAAACTCATGCATCCAAATAACCAAATCCAACTTTCTTTTAAGTAAAATTTTGAAAGGAGTTGATCCATTTTTGAAAATTTTATTTTCAATTATGGACAATTACAAATAGTTTAACAAGTGATGTGTAGTGGTGATCTTAATTAATTCTTAATTATTTCAGTGCAACGCACTGTATTTATATCTACTAAATACTACTCCAGTACTAAATAAAAGCAGTCAAATACTGTGCAATTAGCCGGAAAAATGCCGCCCAACAAGTCATGTACATGCAGTTAAGAAAAAGACTGAATCTATTTTCTACATAGCCCATCCAATATTTACAACCCAATATCCAAACAATATTATTCACAACCGACTGTATTATTTTATTAAAAAGTTTTCAAACACATTACACAAAAGCTGTAAATTTAAAAATCAATATACAAAGCTTTTTTACGTTATCAATGACTGTCATTTTGGAATTCATAAATTTGAATTTAGTGAATATTCAATGTATAAAATATAAAAATGGAGTAGCTTCGCACCAGCAACAACAACAAACATTTATTTTATTTATTTATTTTCGTCTTTTATTTAATACTTAATTTTTATGATGGAATTTTATAATTACCTTAATATTCATTATTTCATTTGGATGATTTTTCATTTCCGCTTGAGTTTTGTTATTTATTCATCCATCAATTATTTCATCACCTGCGCACTTTATGAATATTCAATTTTAATTTAGAAATATTTATTTTATAACTTGATTGTATATTATTTTGATTCAAAAATCCAAAAGTTATATTACTGCCATTTGATTATATTTTATAAACATTTAACTTTAATTAATATATATAGTAGCAGAATATATTTTAATAGTTGATGGATTGATTGAACTAAATAATTAAAAAGACATGAATTAAGTAAGAGAATGTAATATAATTATAATTTTGGATTTATATTTATTTTTACTGGATCATTAAATTATTTCTTAATAGTTCAGTTTCTAACCTCTCAAATGATTAATTTGATTTTTACTTTAATTATATTTTAGCAAGTAATGAATTGTAAGTTGATGATGTAGATAGAATTTAAGCGTGAAATATCAAATTCAAAGATATTTTATCAGGTTTATACTAAACCACTAAATCAATAGATAATTTATTTACTTTTTCAATATCTTTTGTTTATTTTATTTAAGTTGTACAATCTCTTTATAAATAAGACCCTCTAAAATTAACTATACATTGTTTTTTAATAAATTTGCATGTAAGAAAATCGAATTCAATTTTTAAAAATAAAAAGAAAACCATGTTTTCGAATAAAAATAAATAAGGGTCAAATAACAGCCGCAGAATTTATATTATAGATAATTTTTTCCGAACAATGCACGAGTGAAATTCTAGTAATATGCGCGTAGATGATATGCGCTAATGACCACAAAACTATCAGATTCTGCCACCACAACTTCAGCAGATACTGTTGAAATGACCTTCCATCACCCTATGGTTCCGGTGGTGGTTCGGGGCGGCCGAGCGGAACCCGCTCTGTTGCGGCAGGAGCCATTGGGGCTCCTGTTCCAGATGCAGGGGGGACTCCACTATCTGGTTCCATCTGATCAAACTTTGATTTCCTTGGCCTTCTCTCATGTCGCTCATAGCTGCGACTCCGACTCCGACTCCGGCTCCTACTGTATCTTGGACTACGGCTGCGTGACCAGCTTCTGCTCCTGCTCCTGCTCCGACTTCTGCTATAACTCCTGCTCCTACCTCTGCTTCTGCTTCTGCTTCTGCTTCTACTTCTACTTGGACTTCGGCTAATACCCCACGTTCGGACTTTTTCAGGACTACGGCTGTAACTCCTACCTCTACTTCTGTCTGAGTTGTCTCTTCTGCTGTCAAATCTTCCACGCCCGCGCCCTCTACCACGTCCTCGTCCATCAAAATTATTAAGACGATCAAGTCCACTACGGCCACCTCTGTCCCAACCAGCCCGAGAACCTGAGGGACCACCAAATCCATCGTCCCTCCCACCACTGCGACCTCCAAAATTTCCATCTCTAATGCCACCACGCCCACCAAATCCACCATCCCTCATTGCCCCACGACCTCCAAACCCACCATCCCTCATTCCACCACGTCCACCAAAACCACCATCTCTCGTTCCGCCACGGCCACCAAAGCCACCATCCCTCATGCCACCACGACCACCAGAATCCCAACGCCCAACACCACCAGTAGAGTCATAACGGTTCATCATACCACGATCCTTACTGAAACTAGGTCCACCACGTAATGCTATATCCCTTATTTCAGGAGGAACAACTTGGTTCGCACCCTCCAAGACTTTAATAAGATCAGGAGCATATTTCCAGTCCTGCTCTGAGAAGAATGTATGTGCGATTCCCGTGGCACCAGCTCTCCCAGTTCTTCCAATACGATGAACATAATCCTCAATTCCAGTAGGGAAGTCATAATTGATAACTACCCTGTGTGGTGCGAAAAACAGACAGAGTAACTAAGAAGTCAGGACACAGAAAGTTCTCGTGATTAAAAGCATGAGAGGTATCTAAATGTTTCAAAACTAACAAGGTATTACTATCAACCCAGTGAAGTAACTAAAAACATAGACTTACATATAATATTGGGATCTAATGAAACAAAAGTGAAGTTCCTGACCTTATATCTCTTATATCAAGCCCCCGGGCAGCAACATCAGTGGCAACGAGAACAGGAGAACGTCCAGCCCGGAATTGATTCAAAACCCAATCTCTCTCACCCTGAGATTTGTCTCCATGAATTGCAGCAGCCCCAAAATTACGCCCAATACTACGTGCCAGCTGATCACACAACTTTTTCGTTGAGCAGAATATAATGATTTTGGAGCCAGGTTGCTGAGATCTAAGAATTTGCTCCAAGCGTCTCTGCTTGTCCATTTCAGGGACTAATTCCACGTACTGCAAAGAACCACATCTTTCAGAAATAGAAATAAGAAACCATGAAAAAGGGAAAACCATTATCAGATGCAAAATACAGGCTAAGGTCCAGGTAAAATGAAAATGCAGAAACCATGAAATGAGCCATGAGAATAACTGATTGTGATTGTATAGATAGGATAAATTCAAGTGAAGTGTTTCACATCAGTCGAATAAGAAAAACACATGACACCTTAATGCACATGGTTATCACAAAACAGGGAAGCAAATACGACTACACGAGGTATGCAAGTATAAAATTTTACCAACTTGAATATAGACTATAGAAAATGCAGTAAATAAACGAACATGCAGAAAGAGCAACCTTAATCCGCTCATAGTCACCAGAGAAATATAAAGCTATTGGCTGTGTGAATTGATGGAAGTTGAGAAGAAGAAACTTATCAGTCAAAGTCAAACATTGAAAGGCAAACCATGAAATATTCTAATAGCACGGAGATTCCAGAGCATGCCAAACTCATTAATATTCAAAATTGGTTTAATCAGAATGGACAACAAAATTGCTAAAAATACCTGTGTGATAGACTTATTTGCGGCGAGTTCATCAACACTACCAATATTAACCTGTACAGGATTCACAAGGAGGTCACTCGCTATTTTTCGGACTTCTTTAGGCCATGTAGCAGTATACATGAGAGTTTGCCTTCTCGGAGGAATCTCATTGACAATTTTGCGAATTTGAGGCTCAAATCCCATATCCAGCATTCTATCAGCCTCATCAAGTACAAGGAGGGAAACCTGCCTAAAGTCAATCCTCTTCATTTCAAGGATGTCATTGAGCCGACCAGGGGTTGCCACAACAATGTCTGCCCCTCGATCTAGCTCTTTTAATTGAGGGCCTTTTGGAGCACCGCCATACAAACACTGATAAGGGAACGAATCAATTCATCTAGTCGGACCATCTGAACTGCAAATAAACTATTAGAAAATAAGAATAAAATGACCAGCTATCTACCGTGCAAGAAACTCTAGATGATCGACCAAATTTAATCGCTTCATCCTGGATTTGAGTGGCAAGCTCCCTCGTCGGAGCCAATATCAACACAGTTGGGCCATTCTGAGGATTGTTACGGAGTCGCCCAAGGTGAAAGAATGCTGGGATCAAATATCCCAACGTTTTCCCAGAACCTGTTTTTGCAATAGCAACAATGTCTTTGTTCTGCAAAGCAATAGGCCAAGTTTGCGCTTGAATCGGTGTAGGAGCAGAAAAACCGGCAATATGCAT
>JAPKLW010012088.1:0-10413 GCA_026898455.1 Plectranthus barbatus
TGAAACTGAGTGTTTACCTTCTGACAATGTTGAAAATATTGAATGTCATGATTTTTCTGATCAAGGTGGAGCTTTTATTTCTAATTCTGATCCCATGCATGGTAATTTGAATGATTATAAACTTGTTAGAGATAGATCTAGGAGGCACGTCACTGTGAATAGAAGATTTGATGAATATGACTTAACTATGCATGCTATAAATATTTTTGAAGAGTTAGATGGTGATGAACCCAAGACCTATAAGCAAGCAATTCAGTCCCTTAACTCTAAAATGTGGCTGTCAGCTATGTAGGAAGAAATCAATAGCCTTCATGAAAATAAGATTTGGATCCTTGTGCCTAGAACTAATGATCTCTCTGTGGTTGATTGTAAATGGTTGTACAAGGTCAAGCATGATGGTAAATCTATTAGATATAAGGCTAGGTTAGTTGCAAAGGGGTTTACTCAAAAGGAAGGCATAGAATATAGTGAAATATTTGCTCATGTGGTCAAATTTACAACTGTTAGAATAATGCTTGCTCTAGTTGCTCATTTTAATTAGGAACTTGTGCAAATGGATGTTACTACTGATTTCCTATATGTTGATCTAGATGTGAGCATATATGAACCAATCTGAAGGATTTTGTAATTTTAAACATCCTAACCATGTCTGCCTTTTAAAGAAGACCCTATATGGCTTGAAACAGTCTCCTAAGCAATGAAATATCAAATTTAATATTGGGATGAAGTCACTTAAGTTTGAAAGAAGTGTGCATGATTACTGTTTGTATTTCAAATTTGAGCACAACATGCCTACTTTCTTGTTGCTTTATGTGGATGATATGCTAATTGTCAGTCCAAGTATGAAGTCTGTCAATTATGTGCAAGTACACCTATGTAAGCATTTTAAAATGAAAGATCTAGGCAATGCTAGGAGAATATTAGGCATGGACATTGTTAGGGATGGATCTAAGTCTGTTTGGTGTTGAACCAATCTGCATATGTTGCTAAAATCTTTTCTAAGTTCTCCATGAATGCTGCTAAACTTGTTAATGTTCCCCTTGCTTCTCACTTCCTGCTAAGTAAGGATCAGTCTCTTAAGACTGATTCTGAAATCAATGAAATGAAACATGTTCCCTATACTAATGTTGTTGGTTCTGTAATGTATCTCGTGGTTAGTACTAGGCCTGACATTGCATATTTTGTGAGTTTATTGAGCAGATACATGTCAAACCCTGGTAAACCCCACTGGGAAGCCCTTAAATGGTTAGTTAGATATCTTAATCACACACAACATACTGGTTTGAGATTCTTAAAGTGTCCTGATGGTGTGAGTCTTATTGGCTATATTAGTTCTAATTATGCAAATGATAGAGACAACAAAAAATCCACTACTTCTTATGTTTTCACTTTGTGTGGTGCATGTGTGTTGGTCCCAGATCAGAATACGTATAATGTGCAGCGGAAGTATTGAATTAGATATATCGCACTCTAACTTAGACAGTTCAGCTAACAATCAACATAGTTTTTACTTAGCAGATTTTGAGAAACAGTTCAAGTTAGCCAACAGATTAACATAACAGTTTTGCAGTTATGTGCAGTTAACAGTTTGTGCACTTCAACACTTCCGTGACAAGTGTTGAAGGTTTCAAGATATGTTAGAAAACTGTAAAGTGCGTAAGTAAAGAAAACTGTAAACCACGCAGGATATTTATAGTAGTTCGGAGCCTTAAGTCCTACGTCCACTCTTCGGATATCTGATTCGGTAATTCACTAAGCAATGAAAGTACACTCCTCACGATCTATAGCTAGTTGCTGTAGAAACCTCCGTCCACAGCACAAAGGATCACTCGCCCAGGCAGTTGCACTTCACTCCTTCTTCAGTCCGTCGAAGGCTCTGCGTCTTTTCTGTGGACCGACTCGAAGTTGGACTGAGGACAAACCTCCCTTTTCCTCCTTCGGTAGGTTAGATGGTTGAGTTCTTCCCAGAACTTACACAGTTCGGCAGTTGCCCGTGATAACCTACACTTCCTTTGCAAGAGCAGGCTGCTATGTTCTTATTCGAAGAATAAGAACGCCAAAGATGTAGATTAAGTCGGCTGACTTAATCCTCGTGTACCAAAGGTAACACGGTGAATCTCCAAAGATTCTATAAGTAATGAATGCTTCGTGTTCAATAAATGAACCACGATATTAATGCCTTCTCTCTTGGAAGTGTTTAATGCCTTGAGCTTTAACTTCTGTAGAGAGGCTGGGGTGTCGGAGATTCAAAATGTGCGAGATAATTCAGAGGTTTGGCACAATAATTTGGCAAAGGTTTTTATCTCTCTTTATTTCCTGCTATTTATAGGTGGAGACCCAAAAAATAGCCGGTAGAGACATAGAGAAGAATGTCCAATCAGAGTCCATTCTTCTCTGCAAAAGGTCACTTTCCTCTCTGATATATCTGCTACATCGACCTGCTTTTCAGAGCAGTTTGTACTTGATGTGTCAGACGTTCAAACAACTTTGTACACCAGTCGCAACTGAGTAGTGTCTGTCTTATCTTATTGACTTCCTCAAGAATCTTCTGCAACTGCTCGACACTAGCCCCGTATGCATTCTTAGACATAAAATTGTCTTGACCTAAAACTGTGAGCGCCTCTCAACAACCTTCTTGTGTATCCAGAATTTAGCAGGAGAAACTGTCTGCACAGTTCTAGTGACTTTGATCCGGTATGCTTGTCTTCGTCTTGTTTGCTTGACAGTTATTTCGTCAGAATGCTGTCTTCACCAAAACTGTTCCATATTTTTGATGATATCCTTCTTCCTAGACTATTACAACTCGATTATCCTATACAAGGATTACATGAGGTAATACTCTAAAGCCTAGACTTTGGTATATAGTTTTGACACATCAAAATATCAAATTAGGTGGGATTACAACAGTAATACCTAACAATTTCCCCATTTTTTGATGTTGTCAAAACCATACCTCTAAGTCTATCTATGTCGACGAGAAGATGCAGTTGGTCTGAGTTTTACAAGGTTTGTCTATCTAATACTGCTCAGAACCGTGCTTCTTCTACACTTGACCTACTCTAAATGATCTTCCCCCTTAATGGAAATAATTTTCGATTAAAATCAATCATCTTTAGAGTAATAATAGAAGAAAGTTTGCTGATCACACTGGAAAATGTGAATTTTAGCCAATCAAGAATCAAGGTGAGAGACAATTAGTAGTTGTCTTCAAACCAACAGTTTTTCACTTTTCTCTAGATTTAATCAATTGCAAGTGCATGAAAAGTTCAAAATACTGTGGTAAAAGAAAAGACATTAAAAAATACATTACTTTTTCTTACCTATCTTGATTCTTGTCCTTCTCCTTATCTTGATTCGAGGAATCAACGTCTTTTGGCTTCGAGGATGTTGCAATGGATGTGGAGAGCAGTTCAGCTTGCGCCTTGATAGCTGCGGTTAATTCTGAGAGATGTTTCCTGTCTTCTTCTATGGAAAGCATTAGAGCATCCAATTTCCTTGTGACCTGTTCATCCCGCATCTTGCGCTCTTCTTCTTGCATCATGTATTCCTCTTTTTGTTTGTTCTCTATTTCAACCAACTACAGCTTCATCGACGCATCATGTTTCTCTTCCCCCTTTTTGACAATATCAATCACAAGAGCTAGATGTTGATTAAGCCGAAGATCTATCTCTTGTTTCAGAGTATTGTAGGGTAGAAGGTCTGTGGCAACGGACACAGGATTCGGAGATAGGATTCCTTCAAACATAGTGAGCGCCCTAGATTGATCATTGGGTTTACTCTGAGAGGTTGCAGTGGAAGTCTCAGGCTGAGGTGGAGCTTTAATTGTTGCTGCCTCATGTCGAGGTTTTTCAGCAGCGGCCTCAGCTGCTTTGCGAAGAGCTTCAGCAATTTCAGCTTCTTCTTCTTTCCTTCTCAGCTCAGCAGCTGTTGCCTCCTATTTCTGTAGCTCGACATCTTCTTTCTCCTTTCTCTTGAGTTCTGCTGCTTCTGCCTCTTGCTTTCACTTAAGCTCTACTGCTGTTTCTGCTTCTTTTCTTTTGCGTGCAACAGCTTCTTTTTCCTTTCTCTTAACCATATCCTTTCTTTTAAATGGCTGTACCGGTGAACATTGTCGAGGAGATGGCGAGAATTACCATGGCGCAAAACAAGGTCTTTGATCGTCAGAGACTGTATGTTGAATAATTTAGATTACCAGAAGAAGTGTACCACCAGACTATCGACCTCTTGGAGACGAATGGCTTGGACCGCTTCCTGTCGGTATGCCCTTCTGCTTTTTAGCAGGATCTGCTCAAGATGATGCTTTATTTTTCTACCGTCTCTGAGGATGAGATCCTCTTCAGCCTTAACGGAGTCGAGTTCACCCTGTCCGCAGAGTTCTTGTCTTGAGAGTTTCAGCTGCCGCATCATGGTACTCCAGTTTTGCACTATCGAATCGATGAGACGGCTTCTGAATGGTCGTCATGGTGGGAGTGGAGGGGTACTGACCATGGTTTTGATCCAAAAGTTCCTTGTGCCAACCTTCGTCCACGACTCTTGGTGTCGTTTGACATTATTAACCGGCTGGTACTATGTAATCCACTGCTGCAGACAAACTTCTCTCCACCTGTTTGGAGAGCAATGATGCCCTTCGAGGATCAGGCTGAGGTCGACTGGGCTGCTTTTATTTTTGACCGTCTGAAGATGGTCATGTAGGATCTGTTGAATGAGCCCATTCCTTATGGCATGCAGCTGAGCTGGCTCCTTGAGAGGCAGATCCCTTTTCTGGCTGAGGGTGCGTCAGGTTCTCAGTTGAGACCAACTGACTATTAGGTTGTGCAACTACGCTGATTGCCCTCCCACAACTTTTATTATTAAGAAAAACTGATGTAATTCTTCTTGTTCTGTTTAACTCTTTCTATGAATCATGTAATTATTTTGACTTTTAATGAATGGTTCACATTTGATCTGTTGTATCTTCCATTCCTTTATGCGAATCTGCTTTAGCTGAGCCTCGTACTTCTCGAAATATGTGGTCGTCTTCAAAAGCTGGATTCTTCTGATCCATTTGACACTTGTTTTGTCCGGATTGACTCGCTTCGATGTTCAGATCTTTGCATCGACTTTTCAGATTCTGAACCTGATTCTTGGAGCGTTGTGCCCTTATTTGGAACATCACATCTTTCACGTAATTTGATGAATATCTTTTTGTATCAGTACACGATTTCTTCTCTATAAATACTTCTTTTCTTAAGTATTAAGTATTCTCCCAGACCAATACTTCCATATCTTCGATAGATAAGATAATTCTTCCTTCACAGCATCATGTCTTCTTCAGACGAAATTATCATCGAGCGAAATAGAATCTTCAACGAGGGTGGCTTGATAAGTCGTAAGTGGGGAAGTCTAAGTGTCTCTGATCCTGCACTGAGAGGCCTGAGGGTTAATTCTCTGGATACCTTTGTATCTATGAGACCTTTCACCTTCCAGAAGGATGCTCTGGAGATCTTTGTTGAAACTTGCCATATTTCAGACGACGACGAAATATGTGGCAGATTGTGTGGCCGTCAGATTTGTTGGTCTGTGGAGACGTTCTCTTCCAGTTTCAAACTTCCACGAGGTGAGACATCGTTCATGCTTTATCGTAGTGATGAGATTTTGCCTGAATGGTCCTCATAGCAAGGATGGAGAGAAGGAGAGGCCAGTTTCCATCCAATAGTCTTGGCTAGATTGATGTCTCCCCGTTATCGCTTGACTTATGATATTGTGAACCATTTAATTGTTGGTAATCCTTTGGACTACACAAATTTCTCACCGCCAGTATGGAAGGCTATGATGGCCTTTGTAGATGAGGAGAAAGTGGATTGGGCAGCTTTTGTGTTTGATAGAGTGAAGTTCGCTCTTGAATATCTCCCTGCTATCCCTGTCCCTTATGGAATGCAGCTGATTGTGCTTCTTGAGCAGGAGGTACCTGGTCTTGTCCAAGGCTGGTCTACTATTTGTAACACCGACTTCTTTCCTTCAAGACGTCAACCTCATATTTAAATGTGCAGTTGATGAACTGTTGGAACCATTCTGTATAGTTGTTATATTTCTTTATTCCAACTGAATGTACTTTGATTATTTGAATGAAAATTTTATCACAACTTTAGTTTCCAACCGGGCACTTGTTCCTTGATATCATCTCCTTGTGTCCATGTTCAATGAGAGAACTCTTATTTTCTTTGTCTTCATCAAACTGCAACCATTAAACAAACTGTAATTGACTTAATCACAATCATAATCAATTACAATTTAGCAGTTGTTTCACCGATCACTTATCGTCCCCTTCTCTTGAGACGTCATCAAACTTTAGAAGACTTAGTTTGATGCATAGCTCTTTGAAACGAGCCTCAGGTAGCTTTTTAGTGAATATATCTGCTAACTGATCTTCAGTTCTAATGTATTCCACCGAGACATCCTCCTTCTCGACATGGTCTCGGATGAAATGATGATGAATATCGATGTGTTTCATCCTAGAATGTAGAACTGGATTCTTCGAGATAGAAACTGCGTTGTTGCTATCACAGCAGATAGGAACACATCCTGTATCTATTCCATAGTCCTTAAGTTGCTGCTTTATACAAAGCACTTGAGCACAACAGCTGGCTGCTGCTACATATTCTGCCTCTGAGGTTGATGTAGCCACCGAATGTTGTTTCTTGCTGAACCAACTAATCAGTTCATGTCCCAAAAACTGACAGGTTCCACTTGTGCTCTTTCTGTTGATTCTGCAGTCTCCAAAATCTGAATCAGAGAATCCATTCAGCATGATTCCATCAATTTCGGGATACAAGATACCTAGAGACTCTGTACTCTTGAGATGTCTTACAACTCTCTTTGCCGCATCCATGTGGGATTTCTTGGGATTCGCCTGAAATCTTGCACATACTCCCACGGCATAAGATATGTCTGGTCGGCTGGCAGTTAGATACAGTTAGGATCCAATTATCCCTCTATAAGCTGTCGGGTTGACAGGTTCTCCTACTTCATCAAGAGTGATATGAGAACTGGTGCTCATAGGGATCCTTAGTGATTTTGTCTTCTCTGGACAAAACTTGTTGATCAAGTCTTGAGTATACTTCTTCTGACTTATAAATATCCCTTCGTCAGACTGATCAACTTGCAAACCAAGAAAATATGTCATCTTGCACATCATGCTCATCTGAAATTTGTTCTGCATTAGCTGGGCAAATTCTCACATAGCTTGGTATTTTTGCTTCCGAAGATGATGTCGTCTACATAGATCTGAACAAGTAGGATGTCTTCTCCATCCTTTATCTTGAATAGAGTTTGATCTATGGCACCTTTCTCAAATCCACTTTTGAGCAGAAACTGTGAGAGAGTTTCATACCATGCTCTAGGTGCTTGCTTTAATCCATGTAAAGCTTTCCTTAGCTTGTAGACTTGATTTCCTTGCTCGAAGCCTGGGGGTTGTTCGATGTAGACCTCTTCTTTTAATTCGCCGTTGAGGAAGGCACTCTTCACATCCATCTGAAGAACTATGAAGTTATGATAGGCTGCATACGCTAGGAATAGTCGAATTGCTTCAAGTCTGGCTACTGGTGCAAACGTCTCATCGAAGTCTATCCCTTCACATTGAGCGTAACCCTTTGCAACCAATCTTGCCTTATTTCGAACAATGGTACCGGTCTCATCTCTTTTATTCTTAAAGACTCACTTGGTACCAATTACAGACTGATGTGTAGGTCGATCCACAAGATACCACACATTGTTGCGAGCGAACTCATTTAGTTCCTCCTGCATCACATTTATCCAGTCTGTAGATTGAAGAGCTTCTGTGATCTTTACTGGTTTGATCTAAGATAAAAAGCAAGACATCAATGATGTCCCCTGTCTTGTTCGAATAGGATTTCCAACATCATCGAGGATGGCTTCCCTGGGATGATCTCTTAACCAGCTAGGCTTCTTCACTGGTACGGCTTCAGTGTGGGCAGCTAGATCTTCAGAAACTGTAGGATGTTCCTCTTGAGATGGTTCAGCATCAGATTCTAGATTTGTTCCCTCCCTTTCTTCAGAGGCTTCTTCATGTCCTTGTACTGGAACTGTGTCCTGGTCTGCTTTTAAATTCTGAACAATATTTGGCTTCTCGGTAGTTGATCATTCCTTGTTGTCCTCAAGGTTGACTTCCTTGGGGTCAGCTTGTTCTGCTTCCAAAATCTCGTTCTGTGCTTCTGGAGGCTTCTTTTCACCTGAATCATCCATGTATGTGTTCCTTAAGGCCTCAGCGATAACTCTTGCATCTTCGGCCCGCTCGACTGTTTGGAGTTCAGCCGAGGAAACCGGAGTCTCAGAGATGTCACTCATAGATCTAGTCGGAGGAACTGTCTGATTATGATCAAGATCACTTTTAGGCTCCTCATTGACATTATTGATCTCATGATTTCCCAGACTCAGTTCTTGGAGTGTCCTGCGCACTAGAGTAGCTTCATAAATAACAGCATGATATGTTATCTCCACAAGCTGGGTTGTCTTGTTGAATACCCTATATCCTTTATACGAAGGGTGTCCATATCCAAGGAACACACCTTCATCAGCCTTAGGGCTGAAGGTACTCAACTTAAACTTCTCATTATTGTGAATATAACATGTAGAACTGAATGCACAAAGATGAGCTATAGAAGGCTTACGACCGTTGTAGATCTCGTAGGGAGTCTTGTGAAGCCGCATGTTGAATGCACTTTTGTTTTGTGTGTAGCAGGCTGTCATCAAAGCTTCTCCCCAGAATCCCTTTCCAATATCAGTTTCAGCCATCATGGTTCTCACTGCTTCTTTGAGAGTCCTGTTCCTTCACTCAGCTAGACCATTCTGCTGAGGAGTTCTCGGTGCAGACTTCTCATGACCAATTCCTATCTCCGTGCAGAAGTCCATTAGAGGTCCATTGCAGAATTTTGTTCCATTGTCTGATCTTATCCTCTTCACTTTTAGTCCTTTTTCTTTCTGAAGACGGTTGATCAGTTGTGGTAGATAAATTTTGACCTCATCCTTCGATTTGAGCAGCACCACCCATGTATATCTTGAGTAGTCATCAACAACTACTAACTTATATTTTCTTTTTCGAATTGTGGGTGGGGTAACTGGACCAAACAAATCCATGTGGAGCAGCTCTAAAATCCTTTCTGTGCTCGTTGTAACTGGTCTGATCTTGAAGGAAGCTTTCGTCTGTTTCCCGAACTGACAGGCTATACATACTCCTTCTTTCTGGAACTTTTTCTCTGGTAGTCCTTCAACTAGTTTATCCTTCGCCTGATGTTGGATTGAGTTGAAGTTCAGATGGCTATGTCTCTTGTGCCACAACCAATTTAATGCTTTTGAGGAATTGATTGCTATGAGGCATGTCCCTCTTACTCCACTGGACCAATCTACATTATATAGGCATCATCTTCTTATTCCTCTGATTATGATCTTGTGTGACTCTTTGTCTATTATTTGAAATTCTGATTTTTCAAATCTGACAATATAGCCACTTTCATTCAGTTGACTAATGATGAGGAGATTGTGCTTCAGATTAGTGACCAAGGATACGTTCTGAATGATTATTCCATTGTGTTCAATGTATCCTATTCCAATCACTTGACCCGTGGCCTTGTTTCCGAAGCTGGCTGTTACTCCTTCGTATATTTCCAGGTCCTTGATCAATCCTTTTTCTCCCGTCATATGAGCTGAACACCCGCTGTCTAATATCCAGGTTCTTGACTTATTTAGCGGATTCCTACTCTGCAACACAGAAGACATTATTTAGGTCCCCGTATCCTTTTGGGTCCTACAGGGTTAGTCATGTGGATCCAACCTTTTGGTATCCACACTTGTTTCACTCTCACAGTTTGTGAAACTAAATCACCTTTCTGATTATGATTAGCCTTTCTTCTAAAAAGGTGTGTGTTGCATGGATGCATGCTATCTAGGGGTGTGAACTGTGAACTCTTTCTGAATTGACTATTATGAAAAGAGTTTCGAGAAACATTTCTCTGGTGTGTAGCCGTCACAGTCTTTTGAGTATAGAACTGTCTAGACTCTGGCCTCGAATAGGTGTTCCCCCTATTTGGATGATAAGTATGATGAGTAGCAGCTCTATCATAGCTTCTCGGATTAAATTCTGATTGTCGACAAATTTCCTTTCAACATGTGCATGTCGCTTAGTCAATCTTGTTGGTAAAACTGAAATCCTTGCATAGGGAACATTTTGCTTATCCAGTTTTGAGGGAAGGTCAGTTTTCCTCTCGACAGTTTGCTTATCCAGTTTCCCAACCGTGTTAGCATTCTGTCGAGAAGCCAGTTCAGTTTTTTACCAGGATTTGGTATTGACATTTTGCTTAACTGGTTTCTTGGAAACTACCTTTCCTTTTTCCAACAAAGTATCTGAACTGAGTCTTGCTT
>JAPKLW010012089.1:0-10412 GCA_026898455.1 Plectranthus barbatus
AGACACCGACTCACTCACATGAATAAAAAAAATAATTTTTTAAATTTTTTTTGATTTTATTTTGATTGTGGTCGGTGCCGGGTCTGTGTCATGGTCTGACACCAACCTTCTCTCAATAAAAATATATTTTAATCAAAATGTTTCAATCAACTTTATTTTTTTTGAAAAAATTTATAACAAAATTCTGAAAAAATGTCAAAATAGTGAAGTGAGTATTTTTGGAATGTATATAATATTTTGGGTATTTTCATAATACATATAATGAAAATGGATATTAATAAATATCACTCAAAATTCAAACTCCCAGCTTTATGCATGTGCGTGTGTCGGTGTGTGTATGAATGTGTAGCCATCTTCACAGCAGTCGGAAATCACACCTCCTCAAAAGTTGTGGTAGAGATTTAACGTCGACGAAGACTTCACTAATCCTACCTACTATTACTGTTCATGCAAGAATTTTGTAACCCTAATTGATAAGAGATATAAATAAGGTTCTCAACTATTTCTTTCATTTGCGCAGCTGAAATTCTTCACCTGAATGCTCTCCCCAAACCATTTTCTTCCTTCTCCCATTTCCAGCGGCAGTAGTAGTTTTCACATCCAAAAAGTAAAAACCCAACCTTGATTTTTCATTTCCACTCCAACTTACATCCAATCCAACTACCACCCATTTCCAACTTCCAAATCGAGCTAGATCGCCAAGAAACATGTCTGCTTGTGATCAGATCCACTAATACTACTTCAAACGCCGTTGTTCCATTGGTAAGAAACAACCTTCCTTATTTATATAATGTAAAATAAAATGTCTTTATGTCAAAAAATTTGAGGTATTTGATAAAGGGTTGTCTCTACAAATTTTATTGATACAATTTTGGTTTTTTTTTTCTTTTAATTTCCGGATGATTTTAGTTAGTGATGATATCGGTATGATTGATTTTAGTTAGTGACGAAATTGTTATGATTTAAATTTATCTGATATGGGTTCTGAAAATAAAACACATTTTTTATATTTGATTTGTATATATTTAGCATTTTGTTTGTCGGTTTTTAAAATCTGAGTGATAATTACACGGTTTCTCAATATTTTTTAGTCTTTTGTGTATAGATTGTTTTAAAATTTGAGACTTTTTTATTTATTTATTTGTTGTTAGTTGTGGTATTTTGACATAATTTGAGATGAAATTATATATTTGAAATTTTGTAAATGAAGAAAGAAACATTTCATTTGTTATTTGTTTTAAAATCTTTGATTTTTCTTTTTGTTGGTTAATTGAAATGTAATGTTATGCTGTTACACAAATGAAAAAAATATGTATTAATAGCTATTTAAAATTCTACGTTAGGCATCAAATAAGTTGTGGAATACATTTACCTTTATGGCTAAAGATTATCTCTTTTTTTGTTATTTGAGGATTCAAGCTCCTAAATATACTTGGATATCAACATTGAGATTATCAATGGTGCCTCAACTATAGCTTCGGATCATCAACTTACAAGTGCAGGCATATGTTAAAATTTTGCTGCAAAAAATATATAATTAAAAACATTGTAAATTAAATCAAATTAGTAGAATCTTAGGGACTAACAAATAATTGAACAGGATGATGAATGTTTACGCTTGCTAGCTGGAGAAAAGAATCCGGAGATAAGACTACCTTGGCAGCTAGTGCGTGATTTTGTGTGGTAAAACTGAAAGTAGGGTGATATAAATTAAGGTAATTACGATTATCTATCCTCAAATTTATGGTCACATCCTTTTAAATTTAAAGAATCATCATGTTTTTTTATTTCTTTATCTAATTATATCCCAACTCACTTAGCTGCATTAATTGTCGCGTCAGCCCTAATAGCTGATATGATCAATAGTTGACGTGCCGGTAGTTTTTATTTTTTAATTTAATAAAAAAATTAGATCTTAATTTTTGTGATTTACTTTTTTTTTTAAACCTTTTAAAATCGTTTTTACCTTTTAAGATTTTTAAAAAAAATCAAAGTTTACGAGACATGTTTTTAAATTCAAATTAGATCTAGGCAAATTAGGTACATTACGAAGATAATGCACAAAACTGTTATAAATAATGTAATGCAATAATTTTGTTACATTAATTTAATATTGCACGCGTTAATGTACTATTGTATGCGATTAATGTACTATATTACATAAAGATAATGTAGAGGTAACAGGGTAAAATATGATTACAACTCTCTCTCTCTCTATATATATATATAGGGAATCCATCTCATACTAAAAGTTAGTTTGTACTCCCTCCGTCCCAAACCAATAGGTACGTTTCATTTCGGCACATGAATTTTGGAGTTAGTTTTTAGTAGCTAATTGTGGTCGGTAATAAAATTGGCAATCGTAATTAAATTCTATAAGACTTAAACAAGTTAATAACGATTGTCAATTTTATTAACGACCACAATTAGCTACTAAACACTAGCTCCAAAATTCATGTACCGAAATGAAAAGTACCTATTGGTTTGAGACGGAGGGAGTACTAAATAGGAATGAAGCTACACCATTCATATCTCAAAAAATCAATGGTTGAGATTAAAACATTTTTCCAGATTTTATGCTTTTTTGCTTTATAAATCATGCTTAATCGAATTAAGCATGATTTATAACGTAATTAAGCATGAACGAAAATTATGCTTAATTGTTTAATCTTTGATGCTTTAATCTCAATCATTAATGTTATCAATTCAATGGCTGGATTCATTCCTATTTAGCACAAACCTTAATTTTAGCACTTGATCATAACTATATATATATATATATATATAAATATAAAGTTGTAATCATATGTTAACCACTTCCCAGATGTTACCTGTAACCTCATTTTCGTTTGTCCCGCCAGATAAGTCTCCTTTCCTAAAATAGAAAAAAATCTCCTCACATCAATAAAATATTAATTCCACTACACTCATAAATATTCGTTACTGTGCCGAAACCAAAAGGGACTAATCTGGGACGGAGGGAGTACTTAAATGCGGATCAAATCTTCTATTTTCTGCAATGGTGTTTTACTGTTTCGATTATAAATTTTAATAATTGTTACTAGGAAGACAAAAACTAAATATAATGCAATATACTCTAATTAATTTTTAAAAATGAAAATGAAAATTTAATTAGAATATAAGTTATATGATTATGAATTAATCACATTTTACTTAAACTACTGAAAATTAATTTCTAAAAATTATTATGTACTTTAACTGGGTTGGACGAACGTATGGTTGAATTTATAAAACTAATTTAAACTATAATAAATTAAAATTATAATTAAATACTAATATTTTTGATAGTGGGATGTGGACTTGAACATGAAAAGTGGAACAAATGATTTCATGTAATTCAAAACAGTCAAATGGAATGTAATTTTATCAAAAACATTAATTGGGATGTAGTTTGCATGTGCATGTAGCATAGATAAATTTCATTGTTTTAATTTACATTTTGTGCATATGTTATGTGATTCGTCTCTATATATCATTTCTTCTCTCGCTTTTAACTTCATTGTTGTTGTTTCGAATCAAACTAGACAAAAGATATTGCGAAGAATGGCAGGAATTTTGGGAGTAGTGGCAGGTTTGCTTGGACCAGCCATAGAAGTTGGGAAATGTATTTATGAACCAATGAAGCGCCAGTTGAATTACCTTTGCTGCTTCAATAACAACATTCAGAATCTGAGGGATGAGGCCCGGAAACTGAAAGAGACAACAGCTGGGCTGCAGATGAGAGTGACTACAGACGAGAACAACGCCCAAGTAGTTTTTCCAGAAGTCAAGACTTGGTTAGATGATGCCACTGGCTTCACCCAAGCCACCATGAGTGAGATTGAGACTCAAATCACCTCCGCACAAAACCTTAAGTCTCGTTATTTCCTTAGCAGGAAAGCGACAAAGACTGCTGAAGCTATGAAAGAGCTTCGAAAATCTTGTGATTTCCCCAATATATCACAGCCTCCACAACCGGCAGCGAGTGCCCCAATCCCATTAGGATCAGCCCATGAGTTCGAATCTAGAAAACACATCGAAGATAAAATCATGGCATGTTTGAGAGATGAGGTGGGAAACATGGTGGGGATATGTGGGATGGGGGGCGTAGGAAAGACTACCATGGCCAAGAGGATTGTGCATAGAGCAAGGAAGAACATTTGTTTGATGAGAACGTGATGACAGTCGTTAGTCAAAACGTAGACTTGTTGGAAATCCAAAATGATATCGCTAAATGGTTGGGCCTCAACTTGGGAGGGGGAACTCTTTTTTCTAATGCACATACCTTACGTACGAGGTTGTCTACAACCACCAAAAAAACCCTCATAGTTATAGATGATATTTGGGATGATCTTAAATTGGAGGATCTAGGAATACCTTGTGACGACAGTGGGTGCAGAGTCCTGTTAACATCACGAGATTGTGATATCTTTAACAGAATGAACGTCGACAAGGTTTATGCATTGGGAGTCTTGTCGGAAACAGAGGCGTGGCATCTCTTCAAATCGAGCGTGGGTAGTTGCGATGATAATCAATCTGTTGTGAGGAAAGTTGTTGCTGAGTGCGGAGGTTTACCGATTGCCCTTGTAACTGTTGGTGCGGGACTGAAGGGAAGGGACAAAGTTAAATCCATTTGGGAAGATGCGTTGCTACAACTTAAATCCTCTAACCCCATAGATTTGCCAAAAGTCGTGGATAAAGTTTACAATCCAGTGAGGCTGAGTTACAAATTGCTGGAGATTGAGAGGGCGAAACCCCTGTTCTTAATGTGCTGTCTATATGGCGAAGATGATAAAATCCCTCTCGAGGAATTGACGATTTATGCAATGGGGTTAGGCATGTTTGAAGATATCACAAGTTTGGGAGAAGCAAGAAACAAAGTTTGCTTATTAGTTGAAATGCTTAAAAGTCGTTTCTTGCTGTTAGAGGGAGACGATGAAGATCAGGTGAAAATGCCCTTTATATAATAGTTGCCCTGATTAAGGACTTGGAAGGAGGTGATGGACCAGAGTTTCCATCTTGTCTCTAGTGGATTGCACAGAATCAATTGGCTGATGGTTCTTGGGGGGATGACTTCTTCTGTATTTATGATCGGGTTGTTAATACTGCAGCTTGTGTGGTCGCCTTAAAGTCGTGGAACGTTCACGAAGACAAGATTGAGAAAGGTACGATTTTGTAGGAATTTAAATATACATTACGTATATTTCAAGTATATACTATATATAGAGGGTTGCTAAGATTAATAAAAGAATATTTTGTATATATGTTCTTTTCAATTTATTATAAATTGACTTTATCACCCTAACCCCCCCCCCCCCCCCTCTCTCTATATATAGAGGTAGTAATTATATGATAACACCTCCTTAATAATAACATAATAATTATAAAATAAACCTATCGAGGATTGAAAATGCATAATCTAGTGCAAAAAAATGTTGTTGCTCGGATTATTTTTTGTGCAGAATTGATGCATTTTAAAATAATGCACCAAATCCATATATAAAATGTTACTGTATTTAGGTTTTGATAAAAAAAAATGCACCAATTCTGCATATAAATGGTTAATGCATCAATTATGCAATAAAAATGGTTCATTTCTTTGCATTTGCGTATGCATTTTTCAAACATGATAAATGCATTTCGTAGTTAGCAGCGCATGTTAGCATATGGAAATGGGTTAATATATGATCATATTTATATATAAATATATATATATAGGGGAGTGATCATATGAGAACTCCACTTACCATGTGAATATAAGAATCAATCTCGGCCATTCAAATTGTGATCCAACGCTCAAGAGTAAATAATTTCCGTCTGCATTATAGTATAGTAAAACATGCATTAAAGGGTAATTTTGTAATATTTTTTCTCTCTCCTCTAAAATCATCCTAAATTTTTAAATGATCATAACTCCTTCGATTTAGATTATTTTTTCATGTAACATATATCAAATTAAAGGTAATTTAATTATCTTCAAAACGAAATCCCTATTTCATATGTTTCGATTTAAAAATTATCGTAAAAAATGAAAATTAGTGATTATATGCATAATTCTTGTAACAGTACACGAATTCTAATATAATGAATGAAATTGTAAAATATAATGCATGAAGTTATATTATATAATGCAGAATATGATAGATAAAATGCAGCATATTTTTTCCTGCGAGATCAACAAAAAAATAAATTCATTATCTTTGCATACTGTAAAAAATATTATAGTTGTTATAAAAGTTGATCATACATTAATTATTTTTAATTATGTATTTTTTTGTTATATTATATAAATGTATATTATTATATTATATAATGCATGTTTGTTAGGTATATAATGAATGTTTGCTAGGTATATAATGCATATAGAGGTCAAAATAATGCGGTCCACGGAGTATTGGTATATCTAAAAAATGAAGTTCACATGATAAACATTCAAATATTCATTTTAACAATAATTTTAAATAGTTTGATGCACGAACAAGAATTTATATATGACAAGAATCTTTGAGAAAATTAATAATAGATATGTTTCAATCTTAAAGATTAGAGAATTTTCCTTATTTATAATTTTTCATATTAATTAAGATGTTTTCCATATCAATTTTGATATGAATATCTTATATTT
Source organism: Plectranthus barbatus (assembly GCA_026898455.1). Taxonomy (NCBI): domain Eukaryota; kingdom Viridiplantae; phylum Streptophyta; class Magnoliopsida; order Lamiales; family Lamiaceae; genus Plectranthus; species Plectranthus barbatus. Next base: position 6,626 of record JAPKLW010012089.1, read on the forward strand.
AGTGCATATAGTTATATTTTTCTCTCTCTTAAAATTATAAATATCATAATTCTCTTAATTTAAAATTATTTTTTAATGTACCAAAATAATATGATTTTATTATTTTTTTACTAAATCTCTATTGCACATGTTTAGTGGGAGTAAACTATGTAACAAATGAAAATTATTAATCTTATGCACAAATCAAATAACTTATGTATTATAATGTAAGTAAAATACTTTTGATCTAAAATAAAAGTAATACACTATAGTTCAGATAAAAAAATCATCATAAAAATAAAAATTAGTGATTATATGCATAATTCTCGTAACAGTACACGAATTCTTATATAATGAATGCAATTGCACAATATAATGCATGAAGTTATAGTATATAATGCAGAATATGATAGATAAAATGCAACATATTTTTTTCAGCGAAATCATCATTCATCATTATATTTGCACTTGTTATGCATTATATAGTAATAACATATGTATTATAATGAAAGTACTATAATTTTTCTCTAAAATAAAAGTAATACCATATATAATGCATGAATTAATACCGTATAATGATAGTAATATTGTTTTAAAATAAGAGTAATACTCTATTATAATGTAGGAAAATGTTTGTTATGTATATAATAAATATGTATATAATGCATGTTTCTTATGCATATAATGCATGTTTGTAAGATATATAATGCATGTCGATGTTGAATATGCAAACAGAATCTTAAATAAGTACAAAATGACAAAAATACCCTATAATGCAAGTTTTTTGAGATAAAATGACCAAAAATTCTAGTAAAATCCTGAGCGTACATTCATCAAAATCAATGGCGAGGATTAGTTCTTATTTCTCATGGTAAGAGGTGTTCTCACTGGATTGCATCCCTATATATATATATATATATATATATATATATATATATATATATTATAGATAAATAAGGTAATTAGGGTATTAACAAAATCATACCTTTCTCAATCTTGTCTGCGTGAACGTTCCACGACTTTAAGGCGACCACACAAGCTGCAGTATTAACAACCCGATCATAAATACAGAAGAAGTCATCCCCCCAAGAACCATCAGCCAATTGATTCTGTGCAATCCACTGGAGACAAGATGAAACTCTGGTCCATCACCTCCTTCCAAGTCCTTAATCTGTTGTGAGGAAAGACATTGTTCGTGATGTTGCCACATTCATTGCTAAAGAGGAAGGGCGCATCAACAGCAGTGATTGCACTTGGAGATCTCCTTTCACTGGACTAAGAAGCAAGCTTCTTTCAGGATCTAATTTCCCGAGTCTCCGTCTGTTGTTGATTGATCATCGACTAGAGGATAAAGAACTAGAAATGAAAGACAACTTTTTTGAAGGAATGACAAAGCTCAATGTGGTGTCCATTGTAGCTTCTTCATTTTGTGTGTTGCCGGATTCGACAGCGTTATTGAAAAATCTCTGAGCATTAGTTTTGATGTGGTGTGAATCACTGGAGAGCGTATCTGTTGTTGGTGAGGTAGAAGAGATATGCGACATTGATGGCCCAATGCCATTGAAAAATCTCAAGGAAATCACGCTGGATGATCTGCCAAAACTAGAGCATTTGTGGAAGACTGCAGATGAGCATCACATCGTGTCGATTTTCAACAACCTTTCCTCCATAAGTATTGGTGGATGCCATCGGCTGCGCTCTTTATTTTCATTGTCAAAGACAGCATGGGGTTGTTTTTCACAACTAGAAGAGCTCGGGATTTTTGGATGTGATGCGATGGAACAGGTATTCTTGTGGAATGAAGAAGAAGACGATAAGATGGTAGAATTCCCGAAACTGAAGTTGCTGAGACTAAATTCTCTGCCGAGGCTCACCAGTTTGTGTGGAGGATTTGAAAACATTGAATTCCCTGTCCTAGAGGAAATCTCAGTCGAGGGCTGCCCGTTGCTGATTAACTTGGCTTCACCTGATGATGATGATGATAATTGTATTCATTTGTTTTGCAAGGTACCATACCTCACCACCATATTTATTATTACTACTTAATTTCTGTTTGTAGTCGAAGCTCTTAAGCCAGGTTTGTTATATAAACAACCAAATGATAAAACTAAGAATAAACAATTTGAATATGACTGAAAATGTATTCATCTTTTATCAAAAAGAGAGAGTCCTAATCTATTTAAGCATGCATGTTTAAGGCGTAGGAGGAGGTTGGTTCATCGATATTATCTTAATTAATGATCCAGTCTATGATTCTGTACGGATTTTTAAAAAACTTTAGAATATAAAAGAATCAAAATAAATTATAAAAAACTAAGGATTTGTATTTGCAGGTTAGATTTAGTAGCTTAAAACAAGTGTACATAAATGGTGTTGGAGTGAGCAGCAGAAACTGGATTTGGTGCCGTCAAATCCCAACGGCCTTTTTTTGCGGAACTTCACGAGTTATATGTTTACAATTTCAGAAGCATGAAGAGCTTATTTTTATGTTCAATATCTCGAAATCTGCGAAGCCTGAAACACTTGACAATCGGGTTTTGTGAAGAGATAGTTACAGTGATTGAAGACGAGGAGGTGGAAAACGGCGAAACTCCTCTGACCCGTCTATATCCTAATCTGGAAACTCTGTATTTGTATGGGAGTTTTTGCGAATGGAGATGCCCTCTGGAACTGCCTTCGCTCAGGGAGTTGGTGATAAACAATTGTATCTGCTTGGACAAATTCACATCGGGACTTCTGATAACACCAAATCTGGAAACAATAGTACTAAACAGTAAGTCTCTCACTGTCACCGATAAAGACGTGAACACTGCGGTGGAGCGATACCGGATTGGAATTGCAAGTGAGGTAAGTAACCGTTATTTCTCTTCCATTGTTTGATATAGCTGAAGTATATGTGATCAGGTGGGCCAAGAAAGTGAAGCATGCATGAAGGACCACAAAGTTGTAGCTAATGTTTCGTCCCTCTTGTGGTTGTGAAGATGATTGTATTAATGCTGGATCAGAATTAGTTAAAAGTAGAATAAGGCTTTTATTTCATTAATAGTATAGCTGTTATCTCTCTCCAGGCATCTTGCTTCTTGTAGAAGAGAATGAAAATTACTTTGCCTTGATATCTGACCTTATGGCTATTAGAGCAGGTTCTTTATACTCTCCCACCCTATTTTCTTTTCATCTTTTACTAGCCCGTGCATTGCACGGAATTATTAGATCAAGTATTACAATATATATATATAAGTATATTTAATATGATATATTATTATTGTAAGTCATAATATAGTTGCACATATAATATTCATATAATAGTTATGTACCAAAAAAAAAGCTTATAAGACTATTACAAATTTTGAAATTCTTCTTTACACAATATACTTAGAGATTATGTTATCAATTTCTTCATTTTACATCAATATGTATTTCTCCAGATAGAAATAACCCGCACGTATATATAAGGCTGCTGTCGATTGCGCCCATTTTGGTGACAATGTTTTTGATTTAGTTAAATTTTTTTTTAATTCAATTTCCATATTTTAAGCAATCTCCCAAATTAATACCTCCTCCCAAATTAATACCTCCTGATTTGCTAAACTTAATATCACATTTACGAACTAGAAAATATTGCTATCATATAGAATTGAATTAACAATAAAGTTGCAGCAATAACTCTTGCCTCGCCCCGTTGCCTGCTGAGATTCAGAAAGTTGCAGCAATTGATTTCAGCAGTTTTTTTATTTATTTTATTTTTTTTATGCGTTGTTTGCAGACACAAAAGAGCTAGGCTTATAATTATAGATCCCGGTCTATATCA